>CAIGRO010023480.1:0-15660 GCA_903798355.1 Fraxinus baroniana
AATAGCCCAAGAAAAATAATTATTGTTAACTGATCCCTAAGCTGATACCTTCAGAAGAGAATGTCCATAGCACGAGACTATTGGGAAAAGTAAACTACATTAAAATTAATTAATAAGACAAATCATTTGATGCCAACGTAATATTTCCAGGCAAGAGAGAGAGAGAGAGTCATCTGTACTTGATTCGATACAAAATTAAGGGAATGCTAGGAAACATCCTTAGTTTTGAGGACACAGACATTTATCTCATGTTTGGTGCATAATTAAATTTTTAGTAATTTTTATAAAAATCGATAAAAGTCGTGGTGTAGACATTTATGTCATGTTTGGTGTAGATTAAAATAAATTTTTTAATAGATTTTGATAAAAATCAATAAAATGTAGGGTTGAAAAAGTATGAGTTCATGAAATTATTTACTTTGATTTGAGATTTTAATCTACACCATACAGGACTATTGTTGCATAAGTAATGGTGTTGAACAACAATCTATAATTGTGATCTCGCTATCTCGTTATCCATTGTAGTTGGAATGCATAATTACTTATTAGATAACGTGATAGTAGCTGCGGCTCAAATTAGATTGACGAACTGAACAATATAAAAGAAAACGTAACAAAAAACTTGGATGTATTACAATCTTATTCTCCTTAGAGGAAGCTTACTTTAGCCGTCGTTCTAATACATTTTTGACACCTTGGCACATAACATATTTTTAGCGAATAGAAAGATGCAAACATATTTTTTGACATCAGAAACATTCTATATTGGTATATTCCGAAGGTGAGTGATGAAGCAACAAGTTCGGAACAACTAATTCACATAATTGATTTTTTTTTTTCTTTCTAATTTTGTAGACAAGAATGTCTCCAAAGTTCAAGTCGTTAGCAAGTCAATCTCTCAAGAGAACTTTCGTGCAAAAATGCCGTAGGTATTTTGCATGCGATATGAGTTACTCATAAAAATGTAATTTTGACCTCGTATATAAATAAAAAAGAAAAATTAAATCATAATTTTTTCCCTTCATCATCGCCCTTCGTATTTTCTCCTTTTGTCACCATCGAAAAATGAATATATCAAGGGAGTTTTTGAAATCATGCCTTTAAGTAGATCACTTGAACTTGACCTGTAAAAAAAGACGACTAGGGTCCATGAACCTATTCGCAATCTTTAAGTTCATTGTATTTTATTATTTATTACATTTATGATTTGTGGCTAGATATTTTTTCTTATATCTAAAGGTGAAAAATGAAATAATGGATAATACTAATAGACGATTTAGAAGTTATAAATGACTTATTTATTGATATATAAACTTACAACGTCGTTTTCTATTTGTACTATACTATCTATGTGTCTTATTGGCGTCATTAGAGGTACGACTCGACCTTGGATGAGTTCAAATCTTCTCAACCCTAATTTGTCGAGTTACAACCCTGATTGAGTGGCCATCTCTATTTTATCAAAGTGTTGGAAAATGGTTATGACTTACGAGTGAGTAACTTCGAGCTCATAATTTAGTGAAATTCAAACTCTGAAATTAACGGGACAAAGTATACTGACGTTCTACTCTATGAGATTATTACCACGATATATTTATTTGTCGAAAATCATTAAGTTTTGAATGATGTATTTGAATTCAAATTACTCATCCACTTAAAACTTCAAATAGTGAGAATTTGATTGAATTTTGTTAACATATCCCACACCGGAAAACTATAGAGAAAGGGAAGATGATCTAGTTATCATTGGATTCGAACCACACATAGGCACGCGTGCCGTTGTCTCTATCGTCCAATCGGCACGGGTTCAGGTCTAGGTTGGGTCTGGGGTCTTAATCAAATTTCAAATTCTTTTGTGTACTGGAAATATTTTTTAATGGTATAAAACATTTCGATTTTTTCGTGGACGACCGTAGCGAACACCTCTGCTCATTTTGAATGGTTGTATGAATAGTCCACTGTTCATAAAGAGGCATTTTAGGTTATTCGAATGACCAAGAACACTATAAATTGCTTATTTTGTGTTTGAGAAATAACGTCGATGAAACACGATTAGAGAGCATGATTACACTATTCAAATGTGATACTTCAATACATTATGTTTATGTTTTTCGAGCACAAAAACACGTAAATGAGTTTGTTGGAACTCTTATAGCAATTATTGTTGTTGTTTACGAAAATATTTTAAAATCACCGTAAGTGTACAGTTCATTAACAAGTAGTAATACGAATTTTGAGTTCAAGTATCGTTTCCACAGAGATTGATTAGTTCTAAATTCTAATTCTAATTACCATGACATTAATCGAAACAATAAAATCTAAGTATTTTTGTAACGAAATTAATTTAATTATGCAAAGACTAATGGTTTAACTAAACTAAATGCGAATAGCTTTGAATGTAATTTGGAGTTTTCAAATGTATGATGAATGTACTAGGATCATGAATTCCTAAGTAATAATATTTTTAAAACTAGTTTTACACTTTTAACAACACGGTAGAAATATTAACGAATCAATGATCTCATTTTATTCAACAGTCTCTTTCGAGTAAAGTCAAACATATTCTCATAAATGACCTGACTATATTTCTATGAATTATGCAAAGACTAATGGTTTAACTCACCGTAAGTATACGATTTGTTAACAAGTAGTAAAATGAATTTTGAGTTCAAGTATCGTTCCCATAGAGATTGATTAGTTCTAAATTTTAATTCTAATTACCATGACATTAATCGAAACAATAAAATCTAAGTATTTTTGTAACGAAATTAATTTAATTATGCAAAGACTAATGGTTTAACTAAACTAAATGCAAATAGCTTTGAATGTAATTTGGAGTTTTCAAATGTATGATGAATGTACTAGGATCATGAATTCCTAAGTAATAATATTTTTAAAACTAGTTTTACACTTTTAACAACACGATAGAAATATTAACGAATCAATGATCTCATTTTATTCAACAGTCTCTTTCGAGTAAAGTCAAACATATTCTCATAAATGACCCGACTATATTTCTATGACGGATGCGAACATATAAGAAATCATGAATTTTTATGAACACTTAAAATTCACATAAGGCGTTATGAGTCTATTTCTATCCCCTATTGGATCTTACAATGATTTATATATGTCGAATTTATTTCCATTATCTCAAATGCATGAAACAAATCACCAAACTCATATAATTGTCATACACTATAATTATGGAGGCAATTAATTCATATAAATCATTCTATAGTTCAAAACGTGTTCTTATTGTCAAGAATGTAAAACTAAGAAATAAAAATTATATTACATAGTTCATCATTTTCTAGTACAGAATTAATTCAGCATAGCATGATGGAAAGAAGAAAGTCAGAAAAACAACGAAGAAACGACATTACCAAATTGAATTCTTGATTTTAATCTTTGCTTCGTAGTGTTTTTCTTCGTGTTCTTGCCTCTTTTCCTCTCTCAAAATCTTGATGATGTCTCTTCCCACGTTCTGGATGGCTGTAGAATTTAAATATGCCTCCAAGATTTGTTTCCATAGACGTTTCAATCAAAATAGGAAACCAGAAATTCGCGTAAAAAACCTTTAACTATGCGACCACATAGTGTATTCATATGCGACCGCATAGTTCTCATGAAAATCACCCTCGAATTCGCTGAAGGCACCTATGCGACTACACAGCTTAATCATCTTCCAAAATGTGGCAATTTGGTCCTTGAACTCCGTTCCACATTTCTTTACCTTTTTCCGATTTCTTCTTGGTTAGTGAATTTTTTTTAAAAATCGGATTGGACTAGTCGATTCGACCGTATAACTTGGAACCTCTCTATCTCGAAATCGATTCAATTATTCTTGAAAAATCATAACAACAAAAACCATTTAAAACACGCCAAGGATTGGTCGATTGACCGCCATTGATTCGACCCTTTCTTTTTTTCAAATCAATTTATGGGTTGGTCGATTTTCAAAATACAGATGAACGAGAATTTGAAAAATTATACATGCATGTCCCCAAAGGGTGGATACAAATAGTAGGTACAACCTGGGTGTGCTTGTAGAGCCATGTTCTAGCAACCTTTTTATATATTCTAAGAATGAAATACAAAAGGGTTTATTGCCAGGCTGTTTGGCTAACTCTTAATATATAAACCTTAATTAATGTTAAAGATTGTCGGAGATAAACAATCATTTATGAAGCATGGTTTACTTTATTAAGATAAAAAGATTCAGTGGCAAATGACAACATTAGACACCAAAAAATTAATGTATTTTTTGTAAATATATACTAACAAGAAATTAATGATGTTTGTCTTGTATTTGCTAAATAAATATTCTTAGACCTCATTTTCAAGAATTCATTTTTTTTTAAATTCATTTATAACCACACGTATTATGGGGTCCACAACTTGTATCAAATTTTTAATTATATATTTTATCAACTTTTATCCAAATTTACTAAAAATTTAATTTTTATTTAAATCGAAGACTTAATTGAATACGCGAGAAGCATTGCTCTTACTTTATAATATTTATGTGAAAAAGAAACTAGTAATTCTTAGTCAAGTAGAAACGTGTTTAAGGACTGGATATGGGATCAAAATACTACATAAAAACAAAAATGAAACCTCTTTAAATTTCGTTTCTTGACAACAAATTTCATTTTTAGCCCCCGTTTGATAATCATTAAATTATAACTATTTTTTCTCAAACTCATTTTCAACATTACATTTTCATATTAAAAAAATATTTTGTCCGTAAAATCAATTTTTTTTTTCTGCATTTTTAATCGAACATTCTAAAAAAAATCACTATTTCAAAACTCATTTCCACAAAAAAAAAAAAACAAACAAAAAAAAAAAAACACACACACACACACACTCACACTCTTTAATGGTTGTCAAACATATTCTTAATAATTTTTGAGCTTTTTTTTAGAAAAATGTATTTGATACCAAATTCACTCTATTAATTTTCTCGTTCATATCTAGAAAATTAGTAGAAGTTGACTAATGCAATATGTATTACAACTTAGTCCCTCCCTGTTTGACAACCAATATTTGTAGAAAATAATTTTTAGTAGAATCTATGGTTAAAAAGTAGAATATGTGGTTAAAAAGTAGGAAAAAATTATTTACGTGTCTAATATTTTATTGTGTGAATGTGTAGTTGAAAATGAGTATGTAAAAAAAAAAAGTTTTAGAAAAAATGGTTGTCAAACCGGGGCTTAATTAGATTGTAACCACTATTGGCATCCTCTATTTGGAAAGAATTTATAAATGATTTAATTGATAAATACAATACTTCTCTTATTCTTTTCGATGATTCCAAATATAAGCACAATTTTTATTAACGAATGATAAGAGATTTCGTTTTAGTCTTTATTTGACAATCATTATTTGAAAACTCTTTTATTTTTTATTTTTTATTTTTACATATTCAGCCCCCGTTTGGTCTCATAAAATTGTAATCTATTTTTCTCTCAATAATTATCAATCACACATTTTTAAATAAAATAATATTACGTAAATTTAAAAAAATTTCTTTTTTTAAATCACATCCTTTAAAAAACACTATTCAAAAAATTATAATTTCAAATAATAAGGGCGGGGGGCAATTCAACTATACATTCATATAATAAATTATTCTGAGCCCGTTTGGGCCACATTATAACGAGAATGAGAATGAAAAATGTAGTCGTTATGGGCTCCACACAAGAGATATAAAGTTTGAATTTTAATGTTGATGTGATGGATAACGGTCATATTTTTCATTATAATGAAGAAAAATTGTGGCTCAAACGGGTAAATTCAAAAAAATTTTCTAATTTTTTAATTACACATTCTTCTAAAAATTATCATTTGATATTTTTTAATTAATAATTGTCAAATAAGGGCTTAATAGTCAAAGAAGAGCTATATACACATCTAGAGACAAATAGCACATGGGAAAGGGAGGCGCCGCGTTCCCCGCTGGTGGTGAAAGAATCATATTTTTAAATTAATTTATTTTTCTTTCATTTTATTGGATCAATTTACTAAAAAATTGAAGGATTTAGGATAATTTATTGGGATCCGTGCACTAATCATGGCTTTTCATTTATTTTAAGGAGAGATGCTACACAAACAGATGCTATGGACAGGGTATTAAAAGCTTGTTTAGTTCGACTTAAAATTCAATTAAAATTGAAAATTTGATCGTTATTGAGTTTCATTCGTCAAATAAAAATCAACAACAACGACTATTTTTCAATTTTAATCCGATTTTAATCCCTACCGAACACACCCTAAATAGGGCCGAGTTGGATTCATCTCGACTCTTGATTTGAATTGCATATAATTCAAATCAAGGGTTGAGGTAAATCCACCTCAGTAGCCGTTTAAAACTCTTTCCATAACCCCTATTTAAGTAGCATTAGCCCTTGTTTGACTCACGTTATTTTATTCATTTTCTTTTTTCTACTCATTTTTAACCACACATTATTCAATAAAATAATATTTTACATCATATCAATAATTTTTCCTTCTTTTTCAACCACATATTTTTCATTACATCATTTCAGAAAAATGTATTATCTCATTTTAATATGCGTCAAACACACTTTTAGTGTTATTATAAGTCCTTGTTTGATCCTTTTCAGGGTAAATTGTATTGTGAAATAGTGATTTTTTTGGAGATCGTGTGGTTAAAAAGTATGAAACTTTTTCAAAATACGTTTATAATTATTTTATAGGAGAATGCATAGTAGAAAATGAGTTTTTTTTTAAAAAAATACGTTCTTGAGAAAATGGAGTTCAATTAGGGGCTAATTGAGGGGAAAAAAAAAAAAGGGTCTGGTTTCACTTTGTACAGTTGTACTTGCTACTTCCACTCACGTGATATGACAATTCAATTCCAATTCCACCAGAGAGTTACGAGGTGACTCAGTTAATTGTCTCGCCATGCAACTTGCACGTGCGGGCAGCAATACGTACTTTTCCCGCCACCTAATTTCCATCATTATTATTTACTATTTATGATTTAGTTTTGTTAATTATTTATAATTTATTCCTGAATTTACTTTTGTTAAATGGTGGTGTCAAGATGAATTTTATCCTCTCTTTGAGCTCCATTTTTTTTTTTTGGAGAAATTAGATTTCGCAATAGTAATCTTTTTGGAGAATGTGTGGTAAAAAGTAATAAAAAAAAAGGTTTATGTAAAATTATTTTATTGGGATAATGTGTTGTTGAAAACGAATTTGAAAAAAAAAATGATTTTTCGATGATGAGGCTCAAACATAGACTTAATTTATTACTGAGGGTTTGTTTGAAATCCATTTTTAGTAAAAATAATTTTTGGAATAGTGATTGATGTAAGAAATGTGTGGTGAAAAAGTGATGAAAAGTTTTTGATTTGTGTGTAATATTATTTTATTAGGAGAATGTGTGGTTGAAATGAAGAATGAGAATGAGAATGAGAAAGAGAAGAGGAAATTAAAGGGTGTCAAACGGGGCTGAATGTGTTGACACATTAAAATACTGAATATCAACGTTAATAATTAATAGTATTAATGAACTAACTATGAAACCATCAATTATTTAACCAATTTTATCATTACAGAAGAATAACCTCGTATTAACAGTCAAATTGGTTGAATAAATAGAAACTCCAACATTCATAAATTAATTCGAATTAGTAAGGTTGCTACTTTCCGTTTGAAATTTACACGAACTAAACTGCTAGTTTAAGCTTTAGGACTTTGTAACAATGTTCTGATTCATCTTGAAAGGTTTGCCTTATTAAGATAAGTTACTTAAATTTTGAAGTGTTAATTATGATTTTTCATATTTAACCGAGTGAGATTTTTATCATGTGATTTAAATATGATAATTATTATGTGCAATTCAATGTAACAAGCGAAGTAAAAATAAAACAAAATATTTTTCATTGTTTAATAGCATGCACCAAAACACGTCTTTAATGTTTAGTCGCATTTGATCATGGAATTATCTAAAGTGTGTTTGGTAAAGATTAAAATTAAAAAATTAACCGTAATTGTTGACATTTATTAGATGAGTGAGATCCAATAACGACTATATTTTCAATTTTAATCAACTTTTGAACTCTATCAACAGACTCCTAATATGCATATGAATTATTGTAGCATGATCTAGTTGAAAAGAATTTTTGTTTTTTTTTTCAAAAGAGAGGTGAAATTCTTTAATCCTAGAAAAAATAAAAAAAAATAAATTAAAATATTTTTTTTTTCTTTTAATTGGGTTCTCTCCATATTTCGAGCACGTCATTATACTATCTTTCACGTGTCTCAATAATGAAAGGGGGATACAATAACTTGAAACCCACATAGCCAGTTATCAAAACATGAGATATGTATGCAGACTGTTCAGCGGTCAACAAATTAAAAGCCAAACAATTATAAGAAATTCTTTTATTCTTCCCAAATACGTAATTGAGTATATTACTTTCATTTGTTGTTCTTTAAAAAAAAATTATAAAAAAATGTCACATCTTACAATAAAATCAAAAAGAAAATTGCAAATGCAAATGCTAAGGTAACACCAACACAACTTGATCTAGCTCCCAAAAGATTTAGTTTAATAAATTAATAATATTAATCGGGATCACCAAAAACAATAAAAAATTAAATTCATTTAAATATTCAATTAAACCGTAAACAGACCCCAAACGCCGTTAACAAACGCCGTTTTCTAATAAACGGAAAATGCAACTAATAACCTTAAACGTAAACGTAGAAGCACTTCTCTACTGTATATAAAAGATTTCTCACCAAAGCTCACTCAGAAGAAAGAAAAAAATAAAAATAAAAATAAAAAGTGTTGAGAGAGAGAAGTAATTCACTCTTCTCCAATTCCGTCGAAGAAAAAATCCAGTGTTGTGGGTGTTTGTGAAGTGGGAACTTTGTTGATTTGATTCAAACTGGGCCTACCTACAATCTGCAAAAGTCACTGTTTGGATCACTTTTATCTTACGCTTTGAAAGTGTTTTCTGAAGAATCTGCAGCTGAATTATTCATTATTTTGTGGTAATTCAGATTCACTGTGCTGAGATTTTTTTTTTCTATCGTAGATCTTCTTTGTTGTACTCCATAATTGAAGAATTGTGTTGTTTTCTAAGAGATTAAGCGTAATTCAGTTCAATTTCGGTTTGTAGATTCGGCTGAAGAAGTTCAATGGAAGGGAAGAAGATAGTAAAGGTGATTTATAAGGATTTTGCAGCAACGAAGTGAAGTGAACGTAAATTTTCGTGGATTGTTGTGAGTTGTTCGATTCAAATGCGCCTCCGATCGTGAAATTGGAGGCGGATCTGAACCGCAGTCGAAGAGATAGAAGAATTTTCCCAAATTCAGTTGATTCTGCTGCAGATATTTCATCAATTTATTGCAATTCGATCAGAAATTCAGAATTGAACTTCTATATATATGGAACTGCCTCAGCCCAGACCTTTAGGAACCGAAGGTAACTAGCATAAATTCATGGCGTTTGAATTCAATTTCTGTAAATTATCCATACGAAAAAAACTGGTTGATTAATTTTAGAAAATTTAATTTATGTGTTGTATATTCAATGTGTTATTAAAGGTAGAAAGGCAACACATGATTTTCTGTCACTGTATTCACCTGTCCAGCAAGATCCACGACCTCCGCAAGGTAAATTATCTTTTCAATTCATGCAAAATATTATTAGTATTTTTTACACCGAATTATTTCGTAAGAACAATGAATTCAGTGGGGGTAATTAGATTCTTTCCTTCATAAACATGAAGTTCCTATACGAGTTATCATACTTTCGAAGATTTATTGAGGCGATATTGCTTATGGATTACAAAAATTGTTTTGAAAACCGATTTGATTTTTGTTAGTGATTCGTTAAGGCATGACCAATCAGCTTGAGAGAGATTTTTGGTGGAGTTGGTTGGATTTTTTTTAATTGCTTTATTGAACTGGATCTCAAGTATTTTAAGTTTTTCTAGTTCTCTCTCCTCTCCTCTCTTTTTTTTTTTTTTGGTACCTCCTCCAAACACTGTAACGGTGACCAAAAGATTATATTACCAGGAAGAGATTATTTCTGTATCGATGACCAAAAGATTATATTACCATCATTATTTTAAAAACTCTTTAATCCTCATATTTATTTTTAACAGCACATTTATATAATAAAATATTTTACACGTAAATTCAAATTTTTTTTCTAACTTTTAAAAATTCATTCTTCAAAAAAATCACTATTCAATATTTCATTTTTTCAAAATAATGACCATTAAACCAAGCTTAGATTTCGCAACCTTTAAATAAATCTTTGTATGTGTTAAATTATTTGAATATATATAATATGTGGGTGTTGGGGTGGGGGAGGGGTGTTGATTATTGTGGGATGGGGAAGAGGAAATATCTAAGGCACCCACGAGTGGCGCAGTGAATGTACCCGTGACCCCCATTTATAAATCTGGGCCATGTCCTTCAGGTGGGGTAGTGTAGTGATAGGCTGACAATTGTACAGTCCAAATTGGAAAAGGATTAGAACTAAAGTTGGGTTTTTTGTGCATTTGATTCAGCCTATTATTTTGTAGGACCCAGTTGAATTTTTCATAATTTTGGTAGGGTAAGACTAAATTCTTAGTTTAGAAAAATTAGTCTGACCCAGTTAAGCGACCATTTGGTTCTCGTTATTTCTTATTAAATTATAATTAATTTTTTTTCTTTTTTTAATTAATCACACAATTTTCAATAAAATAATATTACACATAAATTTAATATTGTTTCCTTTTTAACAGTACATTCTAACAAATGAGCGCTAAATTCCTCGAGCGAGAATTAAGACCAAATTCTTAGATAATTTTAAAAATATAGTCTTTGATGCAGATAAATGCGCAAATCATATATGCAGGTAAATGAGGTCAAATGTATAAATTGGTTTTTGTTAAATCTGAAATTAGTACAATAAAAAACTCTTCATTTATTTCCATGAAATATGTTCAAGTACTAAGTTCAATGCATCATCTACCAAAAACCCCATGTATTTTTTATTTTACTAATTTTGCATCATCTTCTTCAATGCATACTCACATAAAATTCAAAAACTAAACTGCCTTTTATCCATTTATTGTGAACTAAAATTCCAATATTTGAAAATTATTTCTATGAAGAAATCTAAATACCACAAACCCCATGTATTTTGATTTTTGTAAGTTACCCTGCATATTAGCATTTTTTGGGGGAACTATAAAAGCTTTTGTAAAGTCGTGCTTCCTAGGTCTATCAATAGGTGCAAGAATGACTAATTTGGTTGAATATTTTTGTATATTGGCATTCATTCCTCAGAATAATAATATAATATTACATCTTAACGTCTAATAATACTGAAATTGATCAAAGAATTATTTGGCATGACTACTAATAATCTTTTAAGCTCAAATCAGAGTGAAGATCCGACGTTATGTTTTTAGGAAGAGATTATTTCTTGTGTGATTTTGAAGATTCTGCATTTATTCTAAAAAAAATATTGCCATTTGCATTATTTGGTCGAGTATTTTTACTTCTACTATTCCTATCCATTTGGTTGGAGCATATCTCGATATCCAATGATATGATACAAACGATTAAACAAGAAAATAATATATTCCCAGGTTTAGAATCCTGTCTCTTGTTATTTGCCAGGGTGATGTTCAAAATTATGCATTTGGAAAATTGGAGTGACTGTCTTAATCTTTCGTCTATTTTTTTCCTTGAATATGAACAGGTGGCTACCTTAAAACACATGACTTCTTACAACCATTGGAGCGTGTTGGGAAGAATGCTACCAAAGAAGAAAGCAAAATTGAAATTACTGCTATTGAAAAGCCTCAACCACCAGGTCCTCCTCCCTCGGTGGAGCATGTTCTTCCTGGTGGCATTGGGACATATAGCATTTCTTATTTCAATCAAAGAGTTTTGAAGCCAGAAGGGAGCTTATTCATGGCGCAGGCAAGTAGTACCACAAGGAGTGATGAAAACCAAAATTCTGCTTCTTACACTGGTAGTGGTTTTACTCTGTGGGACGAGTCTGGCGTAAAAAAGGGACAGACAGGGAAGGAGAATATTGTTGCAGAGAGACATATCCTGAGAGGTAAATTTACGACCCATAGTCTATAGATATCAAATCTTAGATTAGTATTTAAGTGTAAGTTTAACTTTTGAGTGCTGACAATATGGGTATGACAGAATCAGGTATGAATGGAGTGGGAGGGCAATGGATGACAGCTTTGGAACCTCCATCACAGTCATCTTCCAACCGGAATCACAATTCCAAAACCTTCAGCTCTTTTTTGTCCACTCAGTAAGGGATATTTCAGTCAATTTGTGCATGATACTCTATTCTTTGATGTCCTTGAGAGTTTTTCATTGACAATTGGTTGTCATTTTTCAGGCCATCATCATCTCAGAAGAACCAGAGTTTCATGAATATGATGACATCAGCAACTAATGACCAAGAAGAGGATGATGACGACGAGGATGAAGAGTTTGCTGTTAAGAAAGAGTCTACACCTCACCCAAAAGGTCTCTTTATTTATGTATGTGTAATAATTGTTCTCTCCATCCTTTGTTTCCCCTTTTGTAGCCTAAATAGCATATTCTATGACAGATAATTTGTCTCACAAAGTTGAAGGAAAGCTCACAGATCAAAAGCCTAACACACCACGTTCAAAACACTCAGCAACGGAGCAACGTAGAAGAAGCAAGATTAATGATAGGCATGTTTATCAACCCTTACGTCTAAAAGTTCTAATTGTTCCGTATATCACAATAAATGATACTTTTAGTTAAGACACATTTTGTTGACTGTGTGCGCTTCAGCATTCTGTGTTCTCAGATCAAGGAATCTTACCTTCCAAAAAATTTCAAATCTTCATTTGTTTGAGTTAAAAGGATTTTCATTTGATTATGCATGGAAATGAAATTGAAGATTGCCTCATCTTTGGACCCGAGAAACTCACTTCTTTTATTGTTGAACATTGGCAAAAATATTCTCCTCCTAAAAATGTTGGCCTTTTATGTTGTAGAAATTTCCCTCTTCTGGAGATATACTTTATGCATTGTATATAAACTTTTGAATCCCGGCTACACTCATCTATTTCTTTGAATTTTAGTTTACAGAATAGTTTGTGTCCAAGAACACATTTAGTAGTATTTTTCAAAAATATTCTTAATCTGGTTGAACTCGTCTGTCCTCTTAAAAGTTTCTTTACACTTGTCTCACGTAAATGGCAAATGTGTTGTAGACAAGAAATGCATATTAGATGTAGATGCGTGTGTGCATGTGTATACATATTCTCGCAAACACCCATCAAGAATTAAATTAGATTTTTAAGATATTGTATTTGGTGTAATGCAGATTCCAGAGGCTGAGGGAGATTATTCCTAACAGTGACCAAAAGAGAGACAAGGCATCATTCTTACTAGAGGTACCTGGAGATCACGAAACAATATTTCATATTCTAACCTAAAAAAGAACATAACTTAAAAATTGAAAGTTTGTAATAATTTTGCAGGTCATCGAGTACGTTCAGTTTTTACAAGAGAAAGTACACAAATATGAGAGTTCATACAATATCTGGAACCATGAACCCTCAAAGTTCATGCAATGGGTAAATCTAAAACTCCACGTAGGCCTTCTATATTCTTCTGTAAATGGGATATGGGAATACTTGTTGAAGGTTATCAATGAACAAATTACTTTTCCTAAGGTTAAAAAGAAAATGGCATTACTATAATTGAAAGGACATCGAGTTGGCTGTATATATTGTTAGCTAACATAAATGGGGTTTTCCATACAACTCTGGGATTTTGAGGCAGTAGCTAGCGTTTAAACTGTAACAAAATATATGGAACTCAAACGTACTGAGTGTGTGGTACTATTAATGTGCAATTTACTCTTTAGCTTTAATCTACATTGTTCTATCCAATGCTTGAATTTTTGCAACCGAAATGCCTCAATTAGTAACATCTTAACTTCTTGTGTAACAGAGCAAGTCTCGTATAGCTGAAGGTTTAATAGATCACTCACAAGGCACGAACCCGGGGTCTAACTCAGCATCAGTTTTTCCTGCAAAGTTTAATGAGAACAAGACTTCCGTCTCTCCCACCATCCCAATCAATGGACAAAATCTAGAACTGGAAACAAAAACTGTGACAGCTTCCAAAGAGAGGGAGCCTAAGACAGCGCCAGTTCCTCCAACAATGCAGCACAGCATTTTCTCTTTTGGTAGTACCAGCATTGCAGCATCCCCCATTCCACCTACTCCAGCATATGATGCAGATAAAACTGCATCATGGCCTCCATCTCAATTTTGGCAGAACAGATTGTGTGTGAACGAATGCACTGTTGCTGATGATAGGATGAAAAACCAGGAACTGAATATTGAAAGTGGTACAATCAGTATCTCGAGCGTATATTCTCACAGGTAAGAATTACTGCTTATTCATCAGTTAGTTGTGTGTAATGTGTCCTTTGGAAATGAGGATTGATTTACATTTTGTATGCCCGAATAATTTGATTTCCTATCTCAATTTAAGACAAGTGAGTGTCTATTCCTCCTTTTCAAGAAAGCAAGTTGAAGATAAATTTACATTAGTTTACCCCATTTTTGCAGATTAAAATTTTAAATGAGGTTGGTATGAGAACACGAGTGGATGTCCTATGTTAAACTTTTGTATTTATGAAATTTTTTCACACAAAAAGCCTTTGATGGAAAAAATGCGGCGTGCAAGTGAGGGCGTCTAAGACCAAATTTAATTAAATATCTCATTTCTCATAGAATTTAAGCTTTTAGACAAAGGAAGTTTGCAATTTAATAGAGATCATTTCACGATTGTTGATTTTGTCTCCATTTACACCATTCTATTAAACAGGTTGTTGAATACTCTTACACAAGCACTAAATAATTCCGGGGTGGATCTATCACAGGCAAACATCTCAGTAAAGATTGATCTCGGGAAAAGAGCACCACTTTCTTCAGCATCCACTGTCAAGGTACTTGAATCCTGTAGTTTAAGTTGCATAACTTCGAACCAGAAAAAAAAAACAAGAAAAAAGTATTATCAATTTTACAGATTCTCTAGGATAAAACCTTAATGTTTGTAAACATTCTCCAGGATGATGATGAGATTCTGACAGGCAACAGAGCCTTGCCGCATTCTAGAGCTGCAAGTACAGACGAGTCTGAACAAGCGCTAAAGCGACTCAAAACTAGCTGAGATTTGATGCTAGTTTAACAGTGTAGTGATATTATTCTTTTGTAGTTGTATTAATTAATTTTTTCAGGTTCCTGTTTTCCTTTCTAAGGTTCATCAGTGTCCATGTTGACAAGGAAATGTGGAACCTCTCCTCTGTACATCTCTTTTTTTTGTTCCACAGTTATGGGATGCTCATATTTCCCAGACAGTAATACTATTATTTTCATCTATTCAACTATACAGGCTTCCATTCTCATGTTGAGAAGACATGCTTTACATTTTAAGATTTCTTTCTATACATATTTTTTCCTATGCCCATGCAAGAGATCTTCTCATTTTATTTATGTTTGTCAGTGCTGTTAGGATTAGATTTAAACCATCTCATCTGAAAATCAGCTGGTTGAACTGTTGATAAATGAATGGAGAATACACCGAGAA
>CAIGRO010023482.1:0-14188 GCA_903798355.1 Fraxinus baroniana
CAAAAAATTGAAAGGTAAGGACGTTCTTCACCAAAAAATGAAAGGTATGAATGTTTTGCACAGAACCCATCAAAGGTAGGGACGTTTTGCGCCAATTACCCTAATTTTAATATTAAATAGCAAACATTGAAATTAATTAAAGTTAGGTTAAAGTTCAACTATAAATCCAAATATTTAGCCCATATTATATAAATGATAAAAAGAAAATATTTATAACAACACATTACAAGTTTGGCAAAACAATGAAGAAAATAAAATATTATAGAAAAAAAAAAATCCTTTTTTGGTTGGTTTTGTGAAGATGATAATGGATCGCTCTTGATTTTCCCAAAGTTTCTCCAACTCTTTTGATGGATTTTCCTTGTGATCTTGACTTTTCCTCCAAAAATTACTGGAAAAATCGAAAGAAACAGAAGAGAAACAGAAGGAAGAATGAAAAAGAAAAGACAGAGAAAGAAAAATAAAAATGGAAAGGAAGAAGCAGAATCCCTCAAACAGCGGCTGCCCGTTTTAATATTAAAACCCTTGCAAATTTGCAGTCAAGTCCTTAGGTTTTGCAAAAACATTAAAAATGTCTGCATATTTTTTAAAGTGACTCCACCTAGGTTTTGGAGAAACATTAAAAATGGTCCGCATATTTTTTAAAGTGGCGCCTAGGAGACAAACTCTATGCAAAATAAAATAAAATAAATAAATAAAATCATCAATTGGTCTTTTTTTGCACACAAGTCCTCTAGCAATTTATACTCAAGGTTTTCCAACTTTAATCTTGTACAACTTGGTCCTCAAAATTTAATTTTTCTTTCAATTACGCTCTCCATAAATTGCATCCAAGATCATTTATATTTCTACACTTATGCATTGTGGTCATCAACTTCACAATTTTGTACGCTTTAGATCCATTTTCACTTCTTTTGCCTTATTCTCTTTCATTTTAGGGTTTTGGTCTACAAAAGTTATAATTACACAATTGTGAATAGAAATTCGTTCAATTTAATCAATAGTTATCTTGTTAAAGTATCTATCAAATACCCAATGAAATTCAGATCACAAAATAACAAACCTCCACCTTGACACAAATTCCACTGCAATGAACAAACTTCGAAAATTCTGCACTACGGAATTCTCCACCTCCTCCATAAAATTCAACTGGATAACTGAATTTAAGCACTATGCAGCAGAATTACCTCGGATTCCCAAAATTTGTTCGAATTACTACCACGAGCCACCAAATCACAAAACAAATCAATAATCACCAAACAGGACAAAACTACCCCCTAAAACAGAATCAATACCACAAAATACTTCTGTAGAATGTTCTTCGCTAGACTCAATACCTTCAATTACATTTTAAGCATACACAAATAAATCAACTTTCTCGTACTTATGTGGAGGCCTAATATTTCTTTTGGGTCTATCTCTAGCAATTGAATACGATGACACTATAGATGGTGGCGGAAATTGACATTATCCATAATTTCTAACTTGACTAAGATGTATTCTTCAACACGAACTTCAAACCAAACTCCAGCAAAACTAAATATCCACCAAAGTATTAAACCTTTGCGGATTGATCTTCAAAAATTATGTACAACCTTACAAGACATACAACTAGAGCCTTCGCTGCTCTCCAACACAACATGGGCATCTTTACAAATCTTAAGAGCTCCACCATCACCAATGAACTTGTACTTTTTTGAATCAAGAGTACTTAAGGATATAAGATTTCTCTTCAAATCTGGAACATATATCACCTCATCAAATGTTCTAACCATCTCATCCAGCATCTTAAGTCTGACCATTCCAATACCAGCTACCTTACATACTGTGTTGTTTTCCATAACCACAACACCTTTGAAACTTCTCAATATGTTGAAAATAAATCCTGACTCGGACACATATGAAAAGTGTATGATGTATCAAGAATCCAATCCTCGCCGGTTTGGAATTTCTGTCAAAATAATTAAAAGTCTTCTATTACTATAGCAATTCTACAATATTTGCTTCGCCTGAAGTATTCGGTTGCTTTCTCTTTGATTTGTAGCCAATTTTTTCATATTCTGTAACTTACAGACATCCTTCTAACTTGATAACTGAAATTAGCCTTCGACCCGCCCCTTCCATAATCATCATCGACAATAAGGCCATCTCTATGAGTCTTAGATCCAGCAAAATATTTCTTCTTCTCTTTTGAAAATAAAGCATCATAAACTTCTTCAAGGTGATAGTATCACGACTATATAATATCATGTCTCTAAATGACATATACGAAGTGAGCAACGAACACAACAAAATTAATCCCAAATCTTTTTCATCATATTTAACTCATAAGGTCTTCAAATCAGTGACAATTTCTTTAAAGATGGCTAGGTGATCTTCCAAAGATCCGTCTTCTATCATACGATGAGAATACAATCATTATTTCAAATGCAATTTGCTGATTAGACTCTTTGTCATGTATAATTGTGCAAACTTCAATTATAACGCAGTTATAGTTTTCTCCTTCAAAACATCTTAAAGAATATTATTTGAAAGATGGAGATAAATTTGTAAAATGATCTTTGGATCCCTTCGCTGTTTCTCATCCGACGTCAAAGTTGTGGGCATTTTGTCAAATCTCAACTATGCATCATCTAAATCCATCTGAACGAGCACTACTCTCATCATCACCTACCATAACAAAAATCTAGCGCTTCAATCAAAAAACGAAGTATCATACTTGATGGCTGCCATCAAGAACAAATCATGAACAAATCAAATCTTAAACTTTGATACCGCTTGTTAGAAATTAATGGCGAATTATATGATACAATATGAAGTAGCGATCAAAACACAAGAAATTGGTTGAGGAATGGAGAATTTATTATAAAGGAGAAAGAATTACAAAACTTGTGTATTTATGACAATTCTAATGAAGACTAACTTATTCTAACTATGAAGAAAAGCCAACTATATATAGGGATATATATCAAATCCTATAAAAGTCTTAAAGGTGGAAATAATATCAAATTTGCTCCATATTTTGACCTTTTCAAGGCTAGCTAGCGCCGATGCTCCATTTTCCCTCCTTGGTCCTTATTTTAACATACTTCTACAAATTCACAAATACCCAACGAAATTTGGGTCACAAAATAACAATATGTTTGAGAATTGAATGGGTTTGATGTCCACTAACCCCAATTTGCAAAGAAAGTCCTCAAACCTGTAGTGTACAAGATTTAATCTAGTACTTCCAATAATTGAAAACTAAATCCGTAAATTTCTATTTTATTCATCTATAACCCTTAACTGTTTTTAATAGTAAAATAAGCCCCAATAAATCAATTATTCAGTTTAAGTCCCTATTTGACCTTAATTTTGAAAAAACTTGTACTAATATTTATTTCCTTTGAAGAAAAGTTCAACCAAGTTCATCTTGCAATTTGTCCGGTATATTGGTGATTTTCATTTTATTTCCATATTTTTGACATTCTTTTGATCTCTAATGTTGGATTCTTTCATTTAAAAATAACTAACAATTACATTAACGATGATTACGACAGTTTTCTGTTCTCATTCACGTTTCTACTTATTAGACAATAGCATGTCGTTGGTTTGATTGATGATAGTGTTGTTATTCATACTTGGCAATCCAATTCTACATGTTACGTCCACATATAATAGATGTTATAGTTGCAACCTATATCTAGATGCTACCCTAGTCATTCCTAAGCTAGACCAAAAATTCTCGCTATTACGATTGTTGATGGTCAACGATTGTTTTAGTTCACTTGAACTCCTGAATTCGTCAGTACTATTTGCTAATATCGACATTGATTAGCCTTGCACAAGCCTTTAAAATTGGATTGGGTTGTACGTGTTGTTCTTTCAGCTCGATAATTGTGTAAATTGACTTGTATGCTTGTGTTTTCTAAGTCACTCCCTCTTAAGTTGAGGCAACAAAGCTCGGATTACTGATCACATTTTCGCAACTATTTTGAGCAGAACTTAATTTTTTTCGTCATAAAGATAATTGAGCTAACTCCATATTATACAATATACATGCTATCATGTCAAGTTAGTAGGTTCTAAACTACCACGTGAAAAATATATGAAAATTAAATATACTGGTGATTTATTTTTTTAAAGATGTATTTACATTAATTATTTATTGGACCACTGGAAATATAGATAATTATGTTAAAGATATTCACCTAATATGATTGATAAGTTAATTCTATTTTTTGTTTAAATAAATTGCAAGGTAAGAATGAAAGAGGAAGACTGATGCTGTACTCTAAAGATTGATTAAGGCAAGAACCATTAAATATGAAATTGGACAATCTTTTCCCGTTTAAAGAAGTAGCCTTTCAAATTTTTATAGCTAAGCAATTTTTTTTATTTTTTTATTTTTATCTCGCGGAATTATTCTCCGCGAGAGTGTTTGCATAAAATTTAGGAGAGAATAACTTTTACGATAATATTAACACTTAGGTTAGCATATAAGTTGGATTGATACACAAAATATGCACAAATGTTTACGTTGTAAAATTCGAGTTATTTTAGATTTATAGCGTTTCATAAACTTCGGAAAGACATTTCTCCTATAGAACTATAGTTTGTAATTTGGCTAGAAATTATATGATTTAGAGAATCGAATCGGAACCAGAACCAATTATCTTATAGTAGAATCATTAGTTCCATCTGTAAGTATAAAATCATCCAATATTATTAATGCAAATTATGATACATAGTTATTATATTACAAAAAATTAATACTTACATCCAAAATCAATACAATAGTGTCATTTAGACATTTATTGTAAACTATAAGTTCCATCTTCATACAAAGGCCCCGTTTGGTAGAGATTAAAATCCAATTAAAATTGAAAATATGACCGTTATTGGGTCTCATTCGTCTAATAAAAGTCAACAATAATGGCTAATTTTTCAATTTTAATCCGATTTTAATCTCTATCGAACGGGCCCAAAATATTTTATAATATAAATCATTCACATGATTAACAAATAAACATAATTAATAAAAAAGTCGGTTAGGTTAGCACTGCTTCTCAATATCGGATACAAGTATAGAAACCGAACCAAAACGGGCGGATTCTTAGTTCTAGGAACAAAAAATGTTTTAAGATTTAAGCAAAAATGAATCGAACCGATTGATCCAAGTTCGTTGATTGATTATAGTTCTTTGCCCACCACTATTCTATACCTAGTACAAATGTAACGTCGAATTTAATTTCAATATTTATGATTACAACACTCATAACAAGCTTACGATAATAAATGTAGCTAGATCTAAGTATTAGATAAAGAGTAATGTTAATCATAATCAGTGACTAAACTGCAGTAATAATTATATATGACAACTTGTTATTTGAGATATTAATTTTATGTGATTCTATAGCCTCATGTAATAATCTAATGCATTAGATAACATGTTACCAAGTAGAATGACTATTACAGTAGCCGACTATGAATAACAATACTTTTAAATAAAATATGTTTTTATTATTATTAAATATATACTAAATATAAATGTGTCCTATTCATCAATGTTTTTTTTTTAATCATATTTTTAAATATTTATACACAATAACGTTATACAGAATGTGACTAGTAAACATCAATACCGAATATTGCTACGTGTGGGATAATTTTCTCCTTTAAATAAGTAATCTGTATAGTTGAGTAATTTTCTATCTGGCGGAATTATTTTCCACTTTAGTGTTTAGAAAATAACTTTTATGCCAATATTAACTCTCAGTTTATTATATTAGTCAAAACAAACTGATGAACAATTATTTACTTCGTATGTAATTTACTTTAATAATAATAATAATAATAATAAGTAATTATAAGGTATTGGATATCCCACCATTGATTCATCGTTTTCCAAAGTTGTGAATATTTGATAATTTAAAGTTTTTTTTTTCCACATAAAAGCCGAGTTATTTTCAATTTATGTGTTTTATGATCCTCAAAAATAATATTTATTATCTAGTAATTTTTTATTTAGCCCTATTTGTCTACATCTAAAAAAAATCGTTTAATTTACATACTCTAGGGGTGTAAATCTTAATATACATGTAGAATAATTCATAAAATATTTTATACGTAAACTCAAAATTTTTTCTTATTTTTTAACTACACATTCTTCAAAAAATAATTATTCAAAACATTATTTTTCTCAATAATGGCCATCAAACATGAGGTTAATTAGAAATCATAGGCTATAGAGAATAAAATAGAATCCAAAATCAATGGTTACCTTATAATGAAATTGTTTCATCTGTAATTATGGAATCGAACCAAAAAATCAAATGATTCAGTTTCGATTTTAATGGTGTACTATGACCAAAATTTTCAAATAAATAGTGCAAATTACTGTGAATTTGTGTCATAAGAAGTTAATTACTCACATCCAAAATAATTCCTAAGGGCTATCGAATGTTTGGGAAAGAAGAATGAACCTAATTTTCTAGAGTGAAACTAGGATCTTTCTCATTGAGTAAAGATGAAAGGGGCTTCATTTTGAAAGAAAGACCCCTTGCAACAAGAAATATGAGATTGAAAGATAAAATAATTTTTTTTGATAAACAAAATATAAATTGATATACTATAATCTTAGACTCCTCTTTAAGTGCTTCAACAATTTAAGAGGAATCTTATGAAAGAATTTATAAACAATCGAATAAACCCTAACTCAAGGGGGAAAATCACTTGGCTTAATGAGTGTAGGAACAAAAGATTCATGTATGTTTTGAACGCAATGAAAATGAAAAAGACTATAAAATGCCCTATCCCAATTATTAAAAAAAAAAGTGGAGTAAGATTAGAGGTGAGAATTCCTCCAAAATAAAAGAGAACAAAAAAACAAAGAAACAAGACTATACGTATATTTATTCCCTATTAAAGTTCTAGCTTTTCTAAAAGACTCGAGTGCGAGATCATATTTAATGAGGTGGCAAAGTCAAAATAGTAAAGCATAAAACTTTACTCATCCATCTACCTTTACATAAAAGAGATCACCAAAAAGATCACTTCCGAGCACTTGTTTTTTGCATGATACCGATGTACCTTGACTTTACTAAACCTTGCAAGGGAGACATAGGCTTAGTAAATTTATACCTGTTACGGGCCGGTGTCAGGCCCGTCACCTCACCTGCCACGTGTCGACGGGAATTGCCTCGCACAGCGCCACGTGCCAGTAGAGGTGATCGCGCATGGAACGAGCTGATTGCATAAGCCGAAGCGATCACTCTAAGGACGAACTGTTCATACATCAGCAAAGGAACCGAACTCATCTGCGACACACCGCAGATACAAAGGCACGTACTCCGCTTCTACAACTTCACTCCTGTATCGCCTTGCCCCCGATAAAGACCCCTTACACGGATTTCTCCCAGAAGTCAAATCACCGACTGATGGGACACATGGTGAACCCAAACGGTCAATTCAGTCAGAGGCATTCATGCCAGCCAACCCATGGAAAGACAGGTTGATGCTTAGGATGGGACGAGCCCTGCGAATCTGATTACATGTGTCTCCTCATCCAATGACTCTCCTCCCCCCACTATTAGTATAAATACAACACCCTTGTGCTTGAAGAAAGGGTCGAATCCCGTTTTCTCCTACTCCAACTATAGCCTAAACTTGGGCAAGCTTGGCATCATTTTCTCCCCCCATACGTTAGCATTTTTTACCATCGTACACCCATTCTCCTCGGTGAACCATTTTCCGACCAAGCATAAACTGACTTGATTGTCGGAGTGCTCGCAGCTGCTTCCAACCCCTCCGGGAGAGACCACAGGTGACTGACGTAGTGCTATGTGTGTAGGGAAATGTTGACTTGAAGACTTCTTTTGTTGGTCACGTCGGAGCCATTTTTCGAGGTTAACAATACCTATTAAAATAATAAATACGTTCTATCTTTATACGAAATATTGTCTTATAAAAATGATTCACCAAATTAAAATTTAAGCATAATAAAAAATCGATTTGATTAGAATCGGTTCTATGTTTTGAGTACTTAATGGAATGGAACAAAAACTAGCTAGTTCTTGGTTCCAATAACTAAAATGGTTTAAGTAAAATCAAATCGATCAATTCTGATTTGGTTTGATTGATTCCGATTCTTTTACTAGCCCTTATTCTCTATCTCAAAGATTGAGAAATATAAGCTAATATGAAGTGTCATATTTAAGTTTCAAAATCTATGATTTTTAAAATTCGTAAGCAAGGTTATGATAATAAATGTAGCAAGACCGAAACATTTAAAAATAATACAATAATAAATGTAGAAAGATCAGAATATTAAAAATTTCGTTTACTTAATAGATACAATATATAAATGTGTCCTATTTTGACACTTCGACCACAAGTTTTATTATTTATTCATAATACCGTTACATCGTTCATATTTTGTATCTCAAATTTTAAACATCACTACAAAATATTGCAACCTATTCAAATTTTTTGAAGTTAAAAGTTCTAGAAAAAATACTGTTTTCCTTCAATTTCATTATTGTTCAACCATATTCCAATTGGTATAGAGTATAAATTACTTTTGTTAGAAAATCTCATTCAACCAAAAATAAAGAAATAAAGAAATTCATTTTCTCCACCTACCCCTTGCCCAAAAAAAGAAAAAAAGAAATATATATTAGAAGAACTAACAAACAAACAATTCAAAAAATAATAATAATCAAACTCGCCATTAAAATAAATTGCAAAAAATAACCAAAATAAGTTGATTATTTTATCCCTAATTGCTAATCAAAATAATTACTTATCTTAAATATATATTCACTCTCCCCTTTTCACCACATAATGAATCCATTCACTTCCCAGACACTCACCTTTGCACACTACAAAAATTTGCACACTACCCAACCTCTTCTCCTCCACCCCACCCACCCACCCCCTACTCGGATACACTATTCACCCCATATATAGATACATACGAGTGTATGTATATTCCTTGCCTCCGATCGTTTATTGACCAAGATTATTGAGTAAGTCTTTTCTCTCTTTACATTTATACAGAAGAAGATAGATACAACCTGTATATGATTGGATATATAGTATATATGCATGCAATTTAGTTATTCAAATCATTGATATGGGGCATAAGAAGCGAAATCTCGCTCCACGCTCCAAACCCGCGCCGCCACCGTCCCCGCCGCCACCGTCCACTGCAATGGTCGCCGTCGACAGTAGTGCAACGTTTTCGGATAATATACTAAATCCCACCACAAATAAAGTTGAAAAAACTGAGGCCCTAGATTCGGAAAGCAAGAACGATGCAAACCCTTCATCGTATAGTACAATCAAGTTCGAGTGTGAGAAGGCCCTCACGACACTGCGGCGGGGGAACCATACCAAAGCCCTAAGGTTGATGAAGGATTTATGCTCGAAACACGAGAATTCCCCCCACTCGGCTTTGATTCACCGTGTTCAGGGGACTGTTTGTGTGAAGGTGGCCTCGATTATTGACGACCCGAATGCTAAACAGCGGCATTTGAAGAATGCAATTGAGAGTGCGAGGAAAGCCATGACCTTGTCCCCTAATTCTATTGAGTTTGCACATTTTTATGCGAATTTGTTATATGAGGCGGCAAATGAGGGGAAGGAGTACGAGGAGGTGGTGCAAGAGTGTGAGAGGGCATTGGCAATTGAGAACCCTGTGGACCCTGCCAAGGAGAGCCTGCAAGAGGAGAGCCAGCAGAAGATCTCCACATCAGAGGCTCGAGTTGCCCACGTGCAAAGTGAGCTTAGATCATTAATTCAGNAGAGCCAGCAGAAGATCTCCACATCAGAGGCTCGAGTTGCCCACGTGCAAAGTGAGCTTAGATCATTAATTCAGAAGTCGAACATTGCATCAATTTCAACGTGGATGAAGAATTTAGGCAATGGGGAGGAGAAGTTTCGTTTGATTCCAATAAGGAGGACCGCTGAGGACCCAATGGAATTGAGATTGGTGCAGGCAAGAAGGCCAAATGAGATTAAGAAGGCAACTAAGACTCCTGAGGAACGACGGAAGGAGATTGAGGTGAGAGTGGCCGCAGCTCGGCTTTTACAGCAGAAGTCCGAGTCTCCCCAGTTGGAAAATGGGGAAAATAGTAGCAAGTTGTTGGATTCTGGTTTTGGGTTGGGACAGCGAGTGGCAGAAAGAAGGAAAAGTGGGAACGTGAGGAAAAATGCTTCTTCGGCTGAGAGAAGGGACTGGGTCCAGTCATATTGGAACTCCATGAGTTTGAAGGGGAAGAAAGATTTGCTTAGAGTTAGAATATCAAATCTCAAAGCTCATTTTAGTTTGTCAAAGGACTTATCTGCAAGTGAAGTTCTTAATGAAGCTTTATCTTTTGGCGAATCAAACAAAGTGTGGAAATTTTGGAAGTGCTTTCGCTGCAACGAGAAATTTGCCAATGCAGATTTGTACATGCAGCATGTTGTGCAGGAGCATATGGGTACTTTGATACCCAAAATGCAGTCGATTTTACCCCAAGGTGTCGAGAATGAATGGGCTGAGATGCTTCTTAACTGTTCTTGGAAACCATTGGATTTAACTGCTGCAATTAGGATGCTTGAAAAACAATCAAAATCTGAGGCACCTGATTTTCTGGATGACTCGTACCCAAGAAATGACTTGGAAGATTCCAAAGTTTTTGTCGATTCTTACTGCAATGAGAATGAATGGGAGTCATCGATTGGAAAGAAGAAATTGGTTGATAATTGCAATTTTAGTACCCAAGAGAGCAGAGAATTTGAAGAGGTTGAGTGGATGGATTGTGATGGCGATCAAGGCAGCAAGGAAAGTCTCATTAATAAAAACTGGCCTTCGTCTGATGATCCTGAGCGTGCAAAGCTTCTTGAAAAAATCCATTCCATATTTCAGGCTCTTATCAAACAGAAGTATCTTGCTTCAAGTCATCTTAGCAAGGTTATACACTTTGCAGTGGAGGAGCTTCAGGGTGTCTTTGGTTCTCAACTTCTTAAATCCAACGTGGACCAAACACCTCTGTGCATCTGCTTTTTAGGTGCTTCAGAGCTCAAGAAAATATTGAAATTTTTGCAGGAAATTTCTCATTCTTGCGGACTAGGTAGATATTCTGATAGAAATAATCCCACACGTGATTTAAACAGTGGCATGCAGGATGTTGACAACGTGGAGAAGTTGATTATTAGTCCAGATGCTTCTTTTTTGGTGCTTGACGAGCGTTTTCTTCCCTGCAAGCTCCCTCCCTCATCTTGTGATGATGCTGGTACTAATGATTCCAGTACAGCAACTGCATCATGTGTCAACTTTGAGAATGGCGTCGTACTCGATTCAGATGCATTACTATCCTGGATATTTACTGGTCCCTCGAGTGGGGAACAATTGACATCCTGGAAGCGTGCAAGAGAAGAGAAAGAACAGCAAGGTATGGAAATTCTTCAGTTGCTTGAGAAGGAATTTTACCATCTACAGGGCTTTTGTGAGAGAAAATGTGAACATTTAAGTTATGAGGAGGCGTTGCAGGCTGTGGAGGATCTCTGTTTGGAAGAGGGCAAGAAAAGAGATCATGTTATGGATTTTGTTCGCCAAAGTTATGACTCTATACTGAGGAAGCGTCGAGAAGAACTCATTGAGCGTGACAATGAAATGACCACGATTAGCAATAGGTTCGAGTTGGACGCAATCACAAATGTTTTAAAGGATGCTGAATCCTTGAATGTCAACCAGTTTGGCTTTGAGGAAACTTATACTGGTGTGACATCTCATCTTTGTGATCTAGAATCTGGTGAAGATGATGGCTGGAGAACAAAAGACTATTTGCATCAGGTGGACTCTTGCATAGAAGTTGCAATACAGAGACAGAAAGAACAAGTTTCTATAGAGGTTGTTGCATTAGTTCTGCTTTTATTTTTTCCGTCAAAAGTATGGGTCTGCATCGCTGCTTTATCTTACTTTTTTCAGTTATACAGCTCAGCAAAATTGATGCAAGAATCATGCGAATTCTAGCCGGGATGCAGCAGTTCGAACTTAAGCTTGTGCCTGCTGCTGCCAATGATTTTCAATCAATCTTAGTGCCTCTAGTGAAATCATTTTTACGGGTTTGTGTTCACCATAA
This sequence comes from Fraxinus baroniana, assembly GCA_903798355.1. Taxonomy (NCBI): domain Eukaryota; kingdom Viridiplantae; phylum Streptophyta; class Magnoliopsida; order Lamiales; family Oleaceae; genus Fraxinus; species Fraxinus baroniana. Next base: position 12,111 of record CAIGRO010023482.1, read on the forward strand.
CATACTTTTATAAACGTTCCCTCAGCTTCCTTGTCCCCTTGTGCAGTGAGTTTGAAGTTTCTTTTTTTCACCTTTTCTAGGCAATATTGGAGGATATAGCGGAGAAAGATGCCACAGAGAAATCTGATGCTGCCAGAGAAGCATTTTTGGCAGAACTTGCTCTAGATTTTAAGAAGGGTGTTGGTGGAGGTGAGAATTTAAAACACGTGCACGAGAAGACGAAGGATAAGAAAAAGAACAAGGATAATCGGAAAAGCAAGGATTCAAAGGTTTGAACCATATTATCAAACTTTGTATGGTTTATCATCTACTATAAGCTTATCATAAGAACTGTAGGATACGATCACTTGCTTTACATTCCAACTACTATTCTACAGATCACCGGTTGTAGTGAGCTGAATATGCTTCGTGATCAGACATCTGAAGATATGTATGTCTCTCCTTTTGCACATAGCGCTTTTTCATGTGCATGTTATTCTTGTGTTTCTTCAAAATTCATCTTTATTACCTTTCCTTTTACTGTGTTGCTGCAGATCACTTCCAAATGCTCATGATGGAGATGATCCAAATGCCAAAATTGCTGTAGCTGGGAGCAATGATACTTTGAGACTACAGGAAGAGGAATACAGACTCATTATTGAACTAGAAGCTGAGGAAAGAAAGCTCAAAGAAACTCTGGAATATCAAAGACGTATTGAAAATGAAGCAAAGCAGAAGCATATTGAGGAACAGCATAAAAAGGTATCCAGAACAATTCCTGAGAAGATGGAAGCAGTTGCCATACCTAGTACTGACTTGAGGCATAACTATGATGTCCAAGATGCCAATGAACAATGGACAAATGTCAAGGTGAGGATGTCTGTCCCAAAGGTCTCGATGTTGAAGTTACTGGTGCTTCCAATTTTTTGTTTATGGCTAATCATTATGAAAAGTGTTTTGCTACCTGTATTTTGTTCACAATGTTATATTCATCCCTTTTCGAGTAAGAGAAATAATATTTATTTAAAATGATTGAAATTTATGAAATTTTATTTCTAGGAAACCTCAATTCATAAGGATGAATTTACAACTATTCCGGAAGGTCTGCTGAAGAACGCTACCAATGGGGCTGCACAGAGAACTGGTAGCAATCTCTCTCACCATCTTGGAAATTTAACAAGAGTTTTTACTATATAGTTTGGCCCTATCTGGTAACTCCATCATAAACTTTGAAAGTATTATCATATGATCTCACTTGCAGTCTTAGACAATGGAGGAATTCCAAAAGATGGTGGTTTACCTTCTGACCGAAGCTCACGAAGGAGAGGTAGACGGCTAAAGACTCCGACTAAATTAAGTGATGGAAAGTATCAACCAGTCTCTTCAGAAAAGGAAAATACTGAAGTTGGTCAACTAAGATCTACACGCACAGTCCCTGAAGAAAGTGGTATGTACTCACTAAAATTACAATTTCTTGGATTGTTATATTAGGATTCTGTTCTTAAATTTTACTTGAACATTGAGTGATGTAGGATGAATTAGAATTCAAGCCAAGAAGTTAGAAAGAAAACAGAAGAAAAGAGGAGGAAGAAGATGGCAAGGGAGGGAAACGGGAAAACCAGGGAAGGGGAGGAAATAAATGGCAGCCACAAACTTAATTTTCATTCAATCATCAACTGTCGCAATTACAATGAAAAAACCATATAAAAACTAAAAAGAAACCTACTAGTGTCGAGATTGGGCCAAACTAATACTACAAGCACAATAATAATAAAAACATAATTAATAAAAATCAACAATAGCATATATCGTGATGTCCGCATCATTGAGTACTTCTGAAGTGCAAATTTGATCCATGAGTTACCATATAGCATATTCGTAACTTGGTCTTGGTAAAGGACGAACTGGATATCTGTAGATCTACATTTTGGCCTGGACACCTATGTTCTCCCTTATTTTCCTGATGAACTGTTTGAACTGAAACTTTTTTCCCCCCTTTCATTTCACTGTATTCTCTCTCTCTCTCTCTCTCGTTTTGTTTGGTATGGGCTATGGAAGCATTATAACAATGCGAAAAGTGGCCCTATTTTTTTTTTTTT
>CAIGRO010023484.1:0-14671 GCA_903798355.1 Fraxinus baroniana
TTTTCACGACTTTTACCATCATTTATTTGTTCACTTTCATCAAATAAGAGTTAGAAAAATTGAATTAAGATCTGAAGTATAGTCTTCGTGGGAACGATAATCCGGACACAAAAGTCCACTATTACTTATTACGATATCGTACACTTGCGATATAAAAAAAAAACGCAACACTACCAATATACTACTAAGCATCTATACTCCACATCACCAATGGACACACATCACACTTATTGCTAATGCATCTTAACTCACTATGCATGCAAACAATTACACCAAGTAATCAGGTAACTCTTAAATTTATGCAAATATACATATCAAACACATTGAAATGCAACATATAATCATACAACATAATTAAACAATCATACACATGTAGAAAGGATTACACACAAATGCACATGTAGTAACTACGTTTACTCTCAATAAACCTCACTAGGGTCATTAGTCGACCATATAACCACATTCGCTTCACCTCCTATCTTACCCTTAGCTTATTCATCTTCTTGGAACAGTCTCTCACAAAATGTCCAGACCTACCACAACTATAGCACCGCTTAGACTTGTCCCAACTCTTGCCCTTATTCTTACCACCCTCATCACTCAAGTCACTATTCGAATCACTATTGTCTTGAGTTCTACCCATCTTCATCTACTTAAACTTTATTATACTTCTCATCATATATAACTCACCACTTATCTTATCTTCGTTTTAGCATTAATCACAATTTCCTTACTTCTGGGGGCTTATATTACTTCTTTAGAGGATCATCAAGAGAATTGCCAGCTGGAAGTTGAAACAGCCACTAGAGCCTTTCTTATGAAATAATATAAGAAAGTTAAACATGTTAGATGGGATGTGGACAAAGCGATTGCCGATTATGCTGAATATGGTAAAAGAACAGCCCAAAATCGGGGCTGCGTCCTACGAGGGAGTTGGGAATGCCGATGATGGGTAAGCTTAAATCTTTTTGGTAGCACATTTTTCAACTATGCTTCCCGACTGGCATTTTCTTTCAAACTTATGTATCGGTATTTGTATAAGCGTATTTGCACTTATGCCTTTCTAAATTAAGTAATGTGTAGACTTATTAGGGTTGTGTGCTAAACTACCTAAAATCTTGATGAAATATTGAACATTAGAATTTCATTCGAAGTATAATAAAATCATGCACAAATTTATAATCATAATATTCAAATAGAAATCGGACTTACTTCCAAATTTAAAAGATAAAATAGACTCACAAATGCACTTTTACAAAAGATTCAACTAGTTCGATCCATTCGATTTGGTAGGTAATGTTATTGGTTGGCTTGAAGGCTATCCCAATTCGAAGGTAACTGGGTCTTCATTCGGATTGATATGATGATGATGATGGTAGGACCAAACTTGTCCAGATGACTTGAAGGCAACTGTGTGGTTTTCTTTATCTAGATAGCTTGATAGAATCTATGTGGCCATTTTTATCAACCAACTTCTAGATCCTAAATAATTTTGGGTGTCTGTACGGGATCTTTCTCTCCTACGTTTGAGGCTTTCCACGTCCCTGTTGATGTGGAAAGTGTTGATTTTTTATGAGTGACACATTTTCTACTTGGTGAATCTCCTGAGAGCAAAGACAAGTACCCACTCGCCTTCTTTGAAGATTCTGGTTCTTACTCGTCGGTTGAAGTGTTGGGAATTTTTTTGCTGATATACAGCCGTACGAACCAATGCTTTTTTTCTTCGTTCGTTTGCTAGATCTAATTCATGACACAATTTAACTTAATTTTTCTCATCGTTTGTCCATTTATACCCAAATGCTGGAGTGCACATTTCTACGATATGACCACTTCTATGTCATAAGCTAATGAGAAGGGAGTTTCGTCGATTGGTGTCTGAACGATGGTACGATAGGATCAAAGGACTCCAGGTAGCTCATCTGCCCATTTTCTCTTAGCTTCAAATAGTCTTTTCTTTAACGTTTTCATGATAGTCTTGTTGGAAGAATCGGCTTGATCGTTGGTTTGGCAATACCGCGAAATGGAGAAGTTCAACTTGATATTCTACTCTTTGCAGAAATTTTGAAACCCAATGCTTATGAATTATGTCATATTGTCGGTGGCTATTTCTTTGGAAAATATATCGATTTTTTCCAGATAAATTGGACAACTTCACAATCATGTACTTGTGAGTGCATCGGCTTCAATCCACTTCGTGAAATAGTTCGTGGCTGCTAGCAAGAAGACACGTTGTCCTGGAGCAGTTGGAAGTTTTCCAACAATGTCCATCCCCCATTTCATGAAAGGCCAGGGTGAAAGAATGGGGTTAAGCCATTCTGCCGGGAGGTGCGAGATATTATCAAATCGTTGACATCAGTTACACTTTTTGACATCATTAAAAGAGTCAGCTCAAATTGTTGGCCAATAGAACCAGTGGTAAGTACACAACATGCTAAGCTTTGAGCTCTTGAGTGATTGTCACATTTTCCTTCGTGAAGTTCAGCTAGGACATATTCAACTTCAGCATTACTGATGCATCAGAGATAGGGTGCAAAAAAAGATCTTTTATATAGCTTACCATCTATAATACAAAATATGGTAGTTTTAACCTTGGTTCGTCAAGCTTCATTCTTGTCAGTGGTAGTTAGTCATTTTTAAGGTATCTAACAATCAGCATCATCCAAGATTGCTCTTCCATTAAATGAAAACTTTTGGTTTCAACTGGCTTTTAAATAGTTGTCCATTGCAAGTAGGCCATCAGGATGACCTTGCTTTGTTCTATACTCATAGCTGTTCTAAAGCTGGCTATCGCATCTGCTTGGATGTTTTCGGTCTGTGGCACTTGAATGATTTGGTACTAATTGTATGTAGTCTTCCCAAGTCATAAGGGAGATTAGTTGGTCAAATCCTAGGGGTATTGCATTGAATCAGTATCAATGCACTATCTCCATGGTTTTTTCATCTTCTTGCATCTTCAATCAGTCCATCCACAACCTGTATCCTATACTAGTTGGCATGCAAGCTTGAATAACATTGGACGCACAGACCCATAATAATAAAAATAATAATGGCCTCGCAGGTTCAGAATGAATTAAGAACTCGTAGGCCCATAAAACAATAAGAATGAAATTAATCAATCAACACATACACATGGTCGAGTCCATAATCATCCACAGATTAAACATTAATCAAATAAATGAATTCCTATATAATATCTAATATTATATGCATACATGTTTTAAGTTTCTAGCAATTAAGGTCCTCTAAACTAATTTAGACAAATGGATCTGAACAATTAAATAATTAATTAATCAAATTAATCAATTAATTTAATTAGTGCGTTTATTTAATTAAAATCAAATTCTAATTAAATACTGAATTAGAATCCAACTCTAATTTAACAATTATAGGGCGGATTTATTTAATTAAAATAAATTTTTAATTAAATACTAAATTAGAGTTCAATTCTAATTTCAAAGTTTTAAAGCAAGATAATTTAATTAAAATAAAATTCTAATTAAATATCAAATTAGAGTCCAACTCTAATTTCAAAACTTAAGGCGATTGAATTTAATTAAAATCAAATTTTAGTTAAATACAAAAATTGGAGTCAAACTCTAATTTCAAGATATTAAGGTGAACTTATTTAATTAAAATCAAAATTTAACTAAATACAAAATTGGAGTCCAACTCTAATTCCAAGAAAATTTTTAGGGTGGAACAATTTAATAAAAATCAAATTTCAATTAAATTGTCAAATTAGAGTCCAACTCTAATTTCAAGAATATTAGAGAGGAAAATTTAATTAAATACTAAATTAGAGTCAAACTCTAATTTAGATTGAATTAACATTTTAATTTAGGATAAAACTCCTAAACAAAATAAAATTCAATTTTTGGTCAAAATCCAATATTTAAGTTAAATCCAATTTAACCGAAAATATAAAAGTCGTCAATTTTAAATAAAATTTTAAACGGGTCAAAATTGATAATATGGGTCGAAACCCATTTGAAATAAAGTTTAAAACTATTTTAATATTTAAATTCAAAACCATTTTGAAAATTGCAAAATGACCCATGGTTTATTAAACGGGTCAAAATTGAGATTTTAAGTTAAACCCATTTGAAAATCAAATCTAAAATCATTTTAATTTAAATTCAAAACTCCTTTTGAAATATTACAATCTGACCCCTGGTTTAAAATTATATCCAAGACCTTCCAATTTTGAAAATTGCAGAATAGGTCCATTTTTGCAGACAGGAGCCTCCAATTTCACAAATTCCAAGCTGACCCAACTTCTATAATTACATACAGGGGCCTCTAATTTCACAAATTTCAAGAGAGGGCCCCGCGTCCACCCGATTTGTCAAACCCTAAAAGAATCCTTCTTTCTTTTGCCGATGCCACTTTGATGGAGTAATGGTGGAGTGCCAGTTGTCACACAAACCGGGCTCTGACGCCACTTTTAGGAATCTACTTAATCATGCACAGCGGAAAGTAAACAAATTTTCAATTCCTACCAAGGATATGATTTGTGTTTAGATAGAAATTGTGATAGAAATTTCATCTTTGTTGAATTCTGCAAATTCCTTTGCTGATTCTCAAACTCAAATAATCACGATCAGCAATCCAAGCTTTCCAATTGTCCACCCTCCCATGGTGATCCACATAGAGTACAAGAATGACGACTAGGGTTTTCTTTTCTTGTGCTAGCAAGAATAATGAATTTTCCTCTACCGTTTTCAAACCCTAGTAGCCTATTAATATAAGTTCAGGCAGGCTCAGCCCGTCTCTTAAATTTAACACGATCGAATATTTAATTAATTAAATTAATTAAATCTGGTCTATAAATTAATTAATCCATTAATTAATTCGGGCATATTATTATGCAACCAAATTAATTAATTGGTAAATCTCAAGATTAATAAGCAACCAAATAAATTAATTATCCAACAATTTTCAATTGATTAATTGGTAAATCTCCTTCTTCTGTTTCTCTTTTGTATGTGACCCATTAGGTACCCAATCACGATGCGAAACGATGTGAATTATTATTTTGATTTAATCAAAATTGATAAATTAAGATACTCCTTTTTAATTTATCATTAATTCACATCCGTCGTCCCATATTGACATCTAGCAACGTGTCAGGGCAATACATGTGACGAGATTGCACTTTTTAAAAAAGTTCAGGAATAAGATTTTAATTTGTTCTTTATTTTTCTTCTCTTTTTTTGTCTTATTTAAATAGAAGGATATATTGATCATTTTTTGTTAAAAAAAATGGTGAAAATGATGTTTTTCGCAATGAAACGTTGAAATAAGGACGAAAGTGCAAAAAAATGAAATGTAGGGAAATTTTCCACAAGAAGCCTCAAACGTAGGGACATTTTGTGCTATTAAGCCTTATAAAAATCCCAAAACATCATATCAATGCTTTTACATGCTTATCAAAATTTTTTAGTCCCTATTTGTCTCATACTCTTTCAAAACTCATTTTTTCTATATACTTATTTTCAACCGCACATTCACATAATAAAATATTATACACATAAATCCAAAAATTATCTTACTTTTTAACCATACATTCTCCAAAAATCACTATTCAAAATAATATTTTTTAAAAAAAATTACCACCAAACATGGGCTTAATTTATTTGACTAGGCAATTCCAAATCGAGTAATGCTACTCTTGCTAATCTCTAACTTACCCAAAGTTGGTTCTACCTTTTTCTTTTGCGAATACCAATTAACCTTAGATTTTGAATATCCTTTTGACGAACTACCTTAACTGACTTGCACTATGTAGTAAAGGTACAATGGATTAACAACATTATTGTACTGAATCTAGCTCCTATCCAATGTAGTTTGTCGAAGACCAGGAAAACGAAGTCTCAACCTGTGCAATAGGGCCTTTGCAGGTTGCAATAGTCACCTTATCATCCCATGACTTGCATTTAGCGTTGTGAAGATTGGGGTGTCGGTTCTTTTCTTTCAGCTTCCACACGTGCATAGCTGCCTCAATTCTATTATCCACATTCAATTTATGATGCTCTGATGACAAGTCAAGGTGTAAGAATAAGTGGAGTTGGTGCCGAAACTGGGATAAACCAGCAAGAAGAAAGGAAAACGGAATGAAGCAGATAAAGGCAAAATACCCAAAAGTGGAACGAATCTGTTGTATTCTAATTCAATTTGTTATACTGTACAGTAGTGTATATATTGAGAAATGCATGGAGAGAATCAATAACCTGTATGTTTGAGCTTGCCACAATAATATGATCAACGTAAACAAGTAGGACAGTGAAAGATCCATTTTTCAGTTGAGTAAAGAGGCTGTAATCAGCTTTGGATTGCTGAAAACCAAAATAAAGCAAGGCATTAGAAAACTTTTGATACCATTGCTGTGAGGCTTGTTTTAAGCCGTATATACTTTTGTTTAATCTGCACACTTGTGAAGAAGACCCTTTTGAAAAACCAAGAGGCGTGCTCATATAAACTTCTTCGTCTAAGTCACCGTGAATGAAGGCATTTTGGACATCAAATTGTTTGAGAATCCATCCCTGAATAGACACAGCAGCTAGTAGAGTGCGAACTGTGGCAAGCTTAGCCACATGTGAAAGAGTTTTGGTGTAGTCGAGCCCTTCTTGTTGGGTAAAACCTTTTTCGACTAAACGCGCCTGGTAGCGTTCAATGCTACCATTTGAGTGATATTTGATCTTGAAGATCCATTTACAGCCTATGGCATGTTTACCGGGAGGTAAGTCAACGAGAGACCAAGTGTTATTGAGTTCAAGAGCAGCTATTTCAGATTTCATAGCCTCGCACTAGTGAGGATTTTTAATAGCTTCACCATATGAAGAAGGTTTAAGAGATGAGCAAATAACTGAAGCAAAAGAAAAATAAGAGGGAGATAATTTCTAAAAAGAAAGAGTTACAGAGAGAGGGAATGCTTTACCTAGTGGGCAGGGAGTTTTCGCAGACAATGATGAGGAAGGCGCAATGGAATCATGGACCTCCTGCAAGTGGGATGAAGGCATAGTTTGTAAAGGTGGTGGAGAAGGTAAAGAAGTGCAGTTGTAGTTGGCAAGGTGGACATGGATTCTGCATGGTCGAATGGAGCATCTGAGTGGTGGTGGGGAGGGAGGAGGTGGCAATTGAACTGGCGATTTGGGCAGTAAGTCTTGTAGCTCAAGACTTGGGGTAGGAGGTGTCGACATAGTGTAAGTAGAGTCAGGGTTAGGTAGAAAAAAATTTGGAAGTGATGTTGAATGTGGCAGAGTAGTTGAGTTGGGAAGAAGAGGGGGAGTTTGAAAATGAAATAGTGTTTCGTGAAAGACAACGTCATGTGAGATGAATGTTTGATGAGTGTCGAGGTCTAATAATTTATAGCCTTTGACATCAAAAGGGTAACTGAGGAATGCACAACGATGGCTTCTTGGATCAAATTAGTGTCAGTGGCGATTAAGTGTTGATGCAAAGGCGAGACATCCAAAAACATGTAAATGTGAGTAAGATGGAGGTTTATGGAACAAAATTTCATACGGAAATTTGTTTTGAAGAATTGGAGTGGGAATGCGATTAATCAAATAAGTGGCGGTGAGAATACAATGAGGCCAAAAATGCAAAGGTATGCTGGATTGAAAACGTAGGGATCAAGCGACTTGGAGTAAGTGTTGATGTTTACGCTCGACTAAGCCATTTTGCTGAGGTGTCTCGACACATGATTTTTGGTAAATAATTCCATGTTTAGAGTAAAAATCATGCATTAAAAATTTGGTTCCATTGTCACTACGTAGGATTTTTATTTGAGCATAAAATTGGGTTGCAACCAAGTTATAGAAAGACACAAGGCAGTTCGAGTATTAGATTTTCTTTTCAGCAAATAGACCCAAGTACAGCGAGAATAATCGTCAACATCGGTAAGAAAAAATCGACTACCATCATGTCCAACAATTAAGTGGGGTCCCCATAAATCACAATGTATAAGTTCAAAATAGGAAGAAGTTTTATGAATGCTGGGATTAAAGGGAATGCGAGACTTTTTGCAAGGGGCAAATCAAACAAGATAAAATGAAATGTGATTGTGAGAGGTAAAATGTTGATACAAAGTATTGGTTAAGTCTTGTGGGAAGACTGGATCGGTGAGCAGATGGTAAAGTCCATGCTCCATGCTATCCTTCCCAATTGTTGTCCAGGGAGAAAGGCCCTGTATAAAATAAGAATTGGAAAGGAAAATCAGACAGCAATTCAATTGTGTTGCAAGTTGGCAAGCAGATAATAAATTAAAATGAAATGATAGCACACAAAGAACGTTATGAATTAAAATGTTGGCTGTTACTTGGACGGTACAAATGTAAGTTACTGTTGCAAGCTATCCATTAGGGAGTTTAACAGAGTGGGAAATTGATGATGTAATGTTTTTAAAAAGAGAGGGATGGCAGATCATATGATCCGTCGCCCCCGTATCAATAACCCAACGTGTTTTTGAGGAAGATGAAGAGAGACAAAAGGAGATACCAGCAACGGAAGAGGAGTGGGGATTGGAAGAATTAACCGTCTGAATGTGGTTAGCTAATGGTGAAGAATCCTTACTGTGCAGCAAGGCTATGAGATCTTGATATTGCTCCTTTATTAATGACAAGCTTGTTTCAGATGTGCCAAGAGAAATAGCATTTACCTTCGGTTTATGAAGCTTGTGCCCGGGAGGATACCCTTGAAGTTTGTAACAACGATCAACAACATGGCCAGTCATCTTATAGTGGGTGCAAATGGGTGCTATCGCATTTCTGGATTTGAAATAGTTGGCAAATGTATGGCCAGTGATTTTACAGTGGGAACAAAAGTGCTTATATTTTCGGCCTTGGTTTGGAGAAGTAGTAGCTATGTATTTTCGAGCAGCAAGAGCCATGAATTTATCAGTGAGGTTAGTTTAGGTGGCTATCATACAATGTTGCTCTTGCCATTGGATATAGTGAAATACTTTGGTGAAGGCGGTAGGGGATCAATCAACATAATCTGATCACGTTTATTGTCGAAAGAGTCATGAAGACCCATAAGAAATTGGATGATGCAATCCCATTGGTAGCAGTCCGAAATGAGCTTGGTAGATTCACATGAGCAAATAGCTAGAGGGTCATAAATAGATAATTCATCCCAAATGGATTTGAGCTTACTGTAGTATGTATTGACCGAATCATCATCTTGAGTGAGGTTAGCCAACTGTTTCTTAAGCTCATATATGCGAGGTCTATTTTGTGGTGAGAATTGCTCTTCCAATTCGTGCCAAATCTAGTGTGCATCATCAACAAAGACAACAGAAGAGCGTAAATGAATGCTAATCGAGTTTTGCAATCAATATACAACCATATTGTTGCACCTCCCCTAGAGCTCGTAAAGTGGGTAATCTGGTTTCGAAGGTTTGGTGAGGGCTCCATTTAGAAATCCAATTTTATTTTTGGCTCGGAGTGCTCTTTTGATTGAACGAGACCTGGTGCAGAAGTTCTTGGAATTGAGAAGTTCTGTGACAAGCATGGTGTCGGGATTGTCCGAGGTTTCAAGTATGTAGGGGTTGGTTGGGTTTGCAAGATTGGTGTATTTGTTGGGAGGTGAAGTATCGTTGGTGGCCATTGTTCACTGCTCTGATACCATGTAAGAATAAGTGGAGATGGTGTTGCAACTGGGATAAAACTAGCAAGAAGAAAGGAAAACGAAATGAAGCACAAAAAGGGAAAACACACAAAAGTGGAATGAATCTGTTGTAATCCAATTCAATTTGTTATACTGTACAGTAGTGTACATACAGAAGAAAACCGTCTATCACTGTACAATGTAAATGACTAAACTATCCCTAAACATTTGTACAAATTACACCATGTAATACTAGGCAATCTAGATGGCATTATGGTGAGAACTGATCAGCAGTTAAATAGTGGTATCTGATATCAACTATCTCTTCCATTCTGCTAGCATCAATATAAATTATGAGGAAAGTACAATAGAGAGATAATTACACGATTGCTGATCTCACAACGTGTTTGGATTACTTATGAAAAGAGGTGAGCTAATACATACATTTAGAACTGGGCAAAAACCAATTCGAACCAGTCAAATCGATTAACCCAACCTAAACCAACTGGTTTGGTTTGGTTTTTTAGTTTAATTGAGTTGGGTTCGGGTTAGAAAATCAAATTTTAGATTGGGTTAAGTTCCGAATTATCTATTAAAACTCAATTCAATCCAACCCAACCCAATAATTAAAAAAATATTAAAAAGAAAATTAGTACTTAAAACCAAAAATCTAAAACCTAATGATCAAAATTCTCCCCAACTCCACTTCTCTTCTGCCTCTCATTGTTTGACTAAACACTTGGATTGAATGAGGAAATTTACATTTTTTAGTATTTACGTTGAATTCATTTTATTCAATAGGTATAATATGCAGGTATTCAACATATATTTATATTGATTTAATATGTATTTAATTGGATGATGGTATAAGTTATTTAACAGGTTTTGTAATATTTTTAATTTATATTGTTTCATTGGAATGTAATTTAACCCCAAGTGCCATTGATCCAACTTCAGTCGACTTAATGTCTTTCAAATCTCTCTTTTTAATGTAACTGAAATTGGTTCAAATTGAAATGGTATCAAACTTTAAAAAAATTGTTCAAATTCAACAAAAAAAGTTTTAACCATTGGGCCCATAAAAAAATGGTCCAACAAAAGAATAATCGGGTTCAACTTGAATTGAACTCAAGTCCAAACCAATCAACCCAACCCAACCCAACTAGAGTTTGGTCTGTTTGGATTGAGTTGGGTTTTAATCGTAAATGAGTTGGTTTTGGTTTGAATTATTCTCAAACTGAACATGTCGGATTGAATTTTGGTTGGACTCAACCGATCCAACCCAACCCAACCTAACCTAACCCACGCCTAGCTCTACATACATTTCCATCCTATTGTAAGAATTGGAGGGTCGACAGGTTCCTAAAATAAAATGTTGACAATCCCTGGCATAGCCAGCCAATGTGAGCATTATATCTTGCAACTCCAGATAAGTGGTTCAGCTTATGTCATAATTTGTAGCAGAGAGGGCCTGCGTAAGCGTAGCCCTTGCCCAAATCAAGTTCAAGTTTTGAGCCCAAACGTTTTTAAAGCTCATGGGAGTTGCCTGGTTTATAGAAACATCAAATAATTCAAGGGAAAATAAGTTTGTCGACGTCAAATAAAGCTATTAAAAATTAGTTAGTTAATGTTTGAATCTAAATTTTTAAAAATAAATTTTATGAAAAGTGATTTTTAAAATTATTTTATTGGGAGAATGTGATTTTATGAAAAATGAATTATAAAAATGGTCTTAGAAAATCCAGTCCAATAACTGCCATGTTGTGGGTACATTTCCCTTCTTTCACGAGGAAATTAAGCCTATCTCAGTATTTTAATTTTGAGTAAAGTCACTTTAATCGAAAATAATTGACACCTCGGATGATAGACCCTCATATTGTGCGTGGATCCCATGTGAATAAAATAGTATCCGACCCTCGAGGTTTGTGTGTGTTCAGTTATCCAATATGTTCGTATAGCATGGTTCTTTAATTTTTTATTTCAATAATCTGGTTTTAACTTTATTATTTCACAAATCAGATTACAAATAATTTTTTAATATATGATACTCCCTCCGTCCCAAAAAGATAGTCCTATGGTTATTTTCACACGGATTAAGAAATGGTAGTTAGTATAGTTAGAGTATTAAATTTTACTATATTTTTCCATCTATACCCTTTATCATTTATCTAAGTAGTTGGTGTCTATTATACCAAGATGTATTAAATAAGGGTATATGTGAAAATAAAAAATTTAATACATGTTTAAAATGGAAACAAGACTATCTTTTTGTGACAGACAAAAANTCCCTTATTTAGGTAGTTGGTGTCTATTATACCGAGATGTATTAAATAAGGGTACATGTGGAAATGAAAAATTTAATCCACGTTTAAAATGGAAACAAGACTATCTTTTTGTGACAGACAAAAATAGTATACATGACTATCTTTTTGGGATGGAGGGAGTATCACTAATTAAAAGCCACTGTCATTTTCTTTGAGAATGGAGAGAGAAATTATTCAAAAACGGGAAAACCTCCAGCCACATGAGCGATAAACTTTCGCCTCCAATTCGACAGCTTCCACCATATTCTTTTGAGAGAGTTGAAATTAGTAGCATGTTTCATCAGAAGTATTGCTCCTTTTGATTTTTAAATTTTCATTCATTGTTTTTAGAGTTTAACTTTATATTCAACCTTAAATTCTGACAAACCCAACTACAAGAGCAGGGGCGGAGCCAGAAAGATACTAAAATTTAAGTTTTTTTCAATGAACTTATGCCATAAAAGATACTCTAAACCACACGGCAAAACAAAAATTGGACCCAAAATCGGGCAAAATCATGCCTAGGTAACTGATATGACAAAATCACTCAAAATCCACTGAACCGGCTGGCTCAATCGTAAACCAGTGAACTAGTCGTAGTTTGGTGATTTTCCCGATTTTTTTTTTCTTTTTTTAGTTTAAAAAAAATTAATTTCATGACTAGACCTCATAAATTACAATTGAAAGACCCATAGAAACTATTGGATGCAATTCTCATTTTATATATGCACTTCTCTCAAATGGTTTCATAAACTTCCAACGTGGGATAATGTCTTTTATAGATGCTCTTCTCTCCAATGGTTTCATGAACTTCCAATGTGGAATAGTGGCATAACAAAACAATAATGTTAAAATACCCATGAAAATCATTTTTCAAAGGTGTGTCTAATTGACTAATTTGATTTTGAATTCCAACTAATTAAATTGTAATATTCACCTTCATCCCTTCATTTATTTACTGTGTGTTTGAGCAACATTATTTTGGAAGAATGTATTCTGAAATAGTGGATTGATGGAGAATGTGCGATTGAAAAAGAAAGAAAAGTAATTGATATGATAAAAAAAATATTATTTTATTGAAAAATGTATGGTTGAAAACGAGTAGAAGAATGATAATGAAATTTAATGTGTACCAAACAGGCTTTTAATTTTCAAATTTAAGTTAAATCCCACTTGATTATTAATACATTAATGTTAGATATGATTTTCTATAAGTTTAAATTGTTTTAATTTAACAAAGTAAACTATTTTAATATATTGATTCTTAATTATTGAAGTATCGAAACTAATTGTAGGATAATGAATTTAATCAACAAAGATAGATTTACTTTGAATTATTAATATGAAATCTAAAAATAAAATAAAATTGTTTCATAGTTTTTTTTTATTATTATTTTTCTATATATTTATTGCATTCGGTTAGATACCGGTTCGATCTCGGTTAAACATTTTGTCCCTTCACTTTTTTTTGGATCGATGACTGGGTTGATTTTTAAAATATTGGTCATAATATATTTTTGAACACTCGTAACAAGTTCCAACAAATATATTTTTAAACTAATAAAGTTAAATATATAGCATATACTTATTTTGATAATAATATCACTTCAGAAGCAAGTTCATTATGAAAAACTGAAAATAATAAAATTAGCCCTGCCCAAGAATTAATTTCCCAGCCTAGAAGCAAATTCATTGTGAAAAATTAAAAAGAATAAAATTTGTCCAGTTCAAAGATTAATCTTACCCCAACTAACTTCATTTCCAACCCAGGTCTAAAACTGAAATGATACACAATTAACCAAATATTTAAACCAAATTAACCAAATATTAATAAAATTTAGCTTCTTTAGACATTGTATAATTGTGACTTGGCTCTTTTATTTTTATTTTTTTTTATTGTGGCCTGATTGTTTTCGATTATTTGATGAATGTGAGCTGAGCTTCTTGTTATTACTCCATTTCTTATTGGATCTTGACTTTATGTTTATCCAATTATTTAATGTAGGACTGAAAATATATAATTGATGAAGACCGTTGGTTTCAAAAAATAAAAAAATAAAAAAATAATAATAAGAAGAAGCTCGACATAAAAAGTGCTTATTAGTTTTATCTCAAAATTGAACGACGAATAAAAAAGGGAAAAAAGGGCAACTGAATGGTTTCAACTTGTCACGCCAATCATTATTTTTTTTGTCTCGACTTTTATAAGATTAATCAAATATTTATTGTGACTGTGCTTGTTTTTGGAATATTAGTTTGATATGTTGATGAATCATTTACAGTTTAGTTTACTCTTGTCCGCTTCGATTATTTTGTTGTTTTAAATCATTTACTATTTAGTTATGTGAATTTTTTTTGTTGGCTTTTATGTCGTTTCTAATGATGAGTCATTTAATGTTAAATTTTGTGACCTACTCTGTATAAGTATATTCGGCATGTCACATATACTTAGAATTAAGTAGATATGCAAGACATATTCTTCATAATTCACATGCAAGTAAAATGTGTTATATAATAGGTCACATTTTCATATAATCATGAGTAATATTCATTTAACATGTCAAATTTTCACGCACCCACATATAATAGCTCCCCTTTTCACATACTCATAAGTAAAACGCATTTAAAATGTCACATTTTCACATTTTTACATGTAACAAAATTTATTTATTTTTGCCTCCAGACTCATAAGTGAAATTCATTTAAAACATGAGGTCACAACATAACAGTTACAAGTCATGTTCACGAAAATATGTTTC
>CAIGRO010023491.1:0-11724 GCA_903798355.1 Fraxinus baroniana
TAAAATATCGGTGATCCATATTAAAAAATTGAGGTTCACGGCTTAAAATTATGAAATTATCTGATTTATTTAATTAATTTGTTAATTTATTTAGAAAAAATAAAATAATTTAATTGATTTAATAAAAAAAATTTATTTAATTTCGGTTTTTATTCAGTTCATGGTTGAGATCCGACCCAAATCCATCAGTTCTCGATTCGGGTACCCGTTCGGATATTTAACTTATGAAGGACCATTCGATTCAGTTCGATTCGAGACTTTTGATCACCCCTATACACTAATATGGACCACATGTATTAAATAGCGTTAGTCAAATGCACACGCAGTATGAATATGACAACCACTGTATATTAATGGTTGACCAAAATTCCATTAAATTCAATCACACGAAGGAATAAATCCACTGCGAAACCAACAAATGCAGCCTCCAATTTTGCCTCTCGTGCACCCCATTCGCCCAGCTTCTTTATTACAACAAAAGTAATAGTTTAATATTATATTCAGTTATATCACATGTACACTTGTCATTCAAATCTCGAAAGCTTTAAAAAAGGCATCCCGTCAATGGTATAAACACTCTGGAAAATAAAAGCATATAGCTTTTGAATATTCATTATCCTATTTGTCATCTCTCTGTTCTCTGTTCTCTCTCTTCTTTATTCTAGTCTCTCTCTATCTTTCTTCATTAAATCTTTGTGGTTTTTAATTTATATTAGATTTGTTACTTGTTTATTCAAAATCTAGAATTGAGGGCCAAGACTTTTTCTCTGGAACTAATGGGGAATCCCGTGAAGTTTCCTGGAGTAAGCAAGGAGTTGCAGAAGATTCTGGATGCTGACATGGAACAGGTGGGCCCCAGGCGTCAGGCTCGTGAGGCTTTCAAGGACATTCAGCTCTCTATCGATCATGTTTTGTTCAAGGTATTTGTAATGTTCTGCCTACGTTTTGTTGTAATGGAAAAAAAGTTATGATTTTTTTCCCATTTGATTTAAAGATTGAATCTTTGAAAAATTTGAATAGAATTTAATCGAGACTGCTCATTTGAAATATTTGGGCTTTGACTAAGCGTTTAAATGAGAATTCAAAGTTTAGAAATGGGTTTCTGATTTGCTTATGATTGACTTGTGAGCTCAAAAGATTGTTGGCGTTTGCAATTAATTTGTTAATGGTGCTTTCAAAAAAAAAAAAAAAGTTTTTTTTTTATTGGTAAAATGGATTGAAATTGGTCAGGAGTCCCCTGTTTGCGTTGTTCTGGTTAGAGACTTTGCTGTTTGTAATGGTTCTGTCTGTTATAGGATTTGCAGTAATTTTACTTAGCATATGAAAATTTGATGGTTATGGAAGCATGGGTGTAAAAACTGAATTAAGGTCGACTAGCAGCAAGCCATACACTTGAAAACGAGAGGACCTCTAGTTCTTAGCACACTAGGTGTAAGAGGAGCCCACTCATTTTTCGATGAATCAAAGAGCATATCAACTTCATTGAACAATATGTCATGGGACCCACTGCTACCTTGACCTGTGCTAAACACCCTTGGTGCTACATAGCATTATTCTACGAAAATGTGAAGTAATTATGGGAGTCTAGTGGAATAAAATGAGGACGATGTCTATGATTTTCATATGAATATAATAAGGTAAACAGAGATCAGAATATCAAATGCGTGGAATCAAATTTTTAATATTTCGACAGATTTGATTGTGTTAATAAATACGAAGATCACGTTTTCTCTCATTTGCCATGTTGTCTTCTTTATGAATGATTTTGAATGAGAAACTTATGGTATTTAGTTACTAAACTGACTTCCATGATATCTCAGAACCCATACAGCTTGGTCTTAGCCACTTGCAGCATTAAAGCTGCATCTATATCAGACAACTCCCATGCTTAAACTTTTGCAAATTTTAGAATTCTCCGTTTTTACAGAACATATAACAGAATACGTGTTGTTTGTTTTTTCATTTACCAGAGAAGCATCATTATATCAATTTGCTTTCATTTTAATTTTTCCTCTACTGTTAGGTGAAAGCTACATTTTCATGTCAGACTTCTGACCATTTGCTTCAACCAAGTGAATCACTAGACACATGTTCTGCTTGTGTGTCTAAGCATTCTCACGATACATCCCTTTGTTTTTTATTTTTCTGGAATTTTTATTAAAAATATCTTATCTTCCATAAACATTTATTTAGTTTCCATGCACCTAAGTCGATATGTACTGCATGTACTAAAATTAGTGTTTATCTGTTTTTGCAGATTCCAGGTGATGGACTAAAGATGGAGGAGGTAACCAACTTTTAGTATTTATTTATTTATTTTTGTGCCATTGACTCATTCAGCTTGAATCCTCATTGCCCTCTCTCAAATTAAGAGATCAACATTTTTTTTAAGAAAAAATATCTCAGTTTTTGGGATGGTTAATACCCATTCAAATTCAGTAAAATACACTGATGGAGTGTAGACCAAAATTAACATCAACTGATGTGGTGGTAAAAGAAATTGATTATATTGTACCTTTAGTAAAGGTAGACTCATTCTAAAGGAATGAGAAAAAGGATAATTTAGTCAACGCCAAGTTTATTGGGAATAAGGCTCGCATTCAAAATATTAGTGATCTGGCCCATACATTCTCAAATAGGAATTGTTTTATAAATAAATTCTTCTTATTTCAACCGATTTAATTAACAATGAATCTTCATCTTGTGCAATGGTAATAGATTATTGAAATTTCACCAACTTTCACAACAAATCTTGTTTGGACAAGTTCCATAGGAAAGCATCAAGACATGTGGAACTCAACTTTGCAGTTCCTATCTTCCTTAATCTTCATTACACCATGGCCTTGGTCATAATTTCTGCTTTTTAGGCTATATACAGTCAAGATTCTTCAGTAGAGCAAATCTACTCTTTCATAGTTACAGATAATTCAATTCCACCCTGGGAAAGTGATGGAGTTTATGAAGGTCTTCTTCACTTTTAGCATCCCTAGATTGTATCTGGATATTTTACCATAATGTTTAAGTTTTCTAATATTGATACTCAAGTTACTCATTCTAGATTTTTTCATGTAGTCATACGAGGTGAACTCTAGAGGGTTGGAAATTTTCTCGAAAAGTTGGCTTCCGGAGAGCAGTTCCCCAAGAGCAGTGGTTTGTTTTTGTCATGGGTATGGAGATACTTGCACATTTTTTGCAGAAGGCACGTGGTTTGTGATAAAAACATTAAATTTACAGACTTATTTTAGAGAAAATTGAAACTAATGATTTTCTGGAATTATTTATAGGAATTGCTAGGAAGTTAGCATCTTCAGGGTATGGAGTTTTTGCCATGGACTACCCAGGATTTGGTCTATCAGAAGGCCTTCATGGTTATGTTCCAAGTTTCGACGAGCTCGTTGATGATGTTATTGAGCATTACTCAAAAGTTAAAGGTATGGCACTGGCTGATTTATTTCATAAAAATTTCAACAACCTCTATGATGAATTTGTTTTGGTTGGTTGGTTTGACTTTTTAAGTTATCAAAACTAAAAAATAAAAATAAAATACTTCCTACGTCTGGATTCGAACATCCTCTTTTCAATTGGCACTGAGATTTTGGCGAGAGTTGAAAATGAGTATTTGATGTAACTTTTCATTTTCCCTTAAATTAGTGACTAAACATTAAATCAGTGGCTAAACATATTTTTAAGTCACATTGTGTACTCTAAGAAAGATACGTTTGGAAAGAAAAGTACTATTTAGGAAGGACATCATTCAGGGAACCCGAAAAGATTGATGTCATTCAATTCTGGACTGAAAGGGTAATAATTTGTGGATCGGGCTATAAGTCAAAGACCTTCCTTTGACATTGATTTGCATACCTCGTTGGGACATTGATTTTCATTCTCTTTGTTCGTAAGAGGAAAATTGCTAGTAATTCTTGCCTACATAGAATCTGTGGAGCAAACTGTTCCCAAGCTGGGAAATTGCAACTCTTTCCTTTTAAAGATATTTAGGTGCCGTTTTCTTTGTGTTTCAATTTTGTGTTTTATGTTTTATGTTTTGAGTGTTTATTTTGGGATGTTGAAAATGTGTTCTTTTTCGCATTTTGAAAAATTGTTTTCGAAAATAAAAAGAAGGAAACGCGTTCTCTCTCTCTCTCTCTCTTCATATTTTGAGTGTCTATTTTGCGATTGTTGAAAATGTGTTCTTTTTGGCATTTTGAAAAATTGTTTTCGAAAATAAAAAATAGGAAACATGTTCTCTCTCTCTCTCTCTCTTCATTTTCATTTCATTTTGGTATCTCTCTCTTCCTTTCCAGTCGTCTCTCTCTCTCTCTCTCCTCTCCCTGCGACGACGCTCCCTGCGAACGACGCTACCCCTGCGAGCGGCGCGGCGGTGGTTTGGGTTTGGGCGCTCTCTGATTGGGTGAGTACGGGGATGGTTGGGTCGCGAACGACGACGGAAATTCTGTTTCAGACGGTGATGGTGGTTGGGTCGCGAACGGTGATGGTGGTTAGGTCGCAACTTGGCGGCGGTGGTTCTGCTGCAGACGGTGAAAACAACTGAAAACGAGTGGTGGTTTTGTTGCAGGCGAGCGTCGCAACTTGGTGGAGGTTGGTGCAGGCGATGGCTGTGGCTGTCGTTGGGTCGCAATTCTAGTAGCGATATTGCTATTTCTGGTGGTGATTTTGGCAGAGCGGTTGTGGTCTTTCTGGTGGCATTTTGGCAGGCCGAATGTGGTCTTTCTAGTGGCGGTGGGGGTGTTTCTGGGATGCCAATTTTGGCTATGGTGGTGGGGTTTCTGCCTTTCTGGTGGTGCTTTTGGTGGTGGTGGTACATTGGTGGAGATTTTGGCTGCTTCATTGCTCCCGACTGAAGAATGAACAGTGTGCAAAACTGTTTCCCATGTTTCGGGTTTTTGAGTGGGTTTGGCTTGAAAACGGCCAAAAAAATGGCCAAAATGATGTTTTTATCGTTTTGTGTTTTGTCTACAAATTTTTTTTTCATTTTCAAAAACGTGTTTTCGAAAACAGTAAAGAGAATGCGTTTTCCCCGTTTTGGAAAATCGAAAACAGAAAATGCCCCGAAAACGGCAACTAGAACGGCACCTTAGAGTTTTGTTGTTTCCAACAATTATTTTTCTAACTTTAAGGAAGCTTAGAGCTTTTCCTTCTTCTAAGAAGAACTTGTCAGTTAGGATAGGACCATAATGTTCATGCTTATTAGCCTCACTTTATCGGGAGATTCTGGGCCTAATGCTTCATTAATCTAGAAGTTGCTGTTTGTTGCAACAGCAAAAGATCTGTATATCAAGTGTAGAAATGTCAATTCTATGAGTTACTATTTATTGTTAGTTTCTAACTATTATGCCGTCTTGTGTCCAAATGTTATGAGAGAAATCTGTAGTAGTGATTTATGGTTCAACCAAGATAGTCAGGAATTTCTTTGCTGATACTTTTTATTTGGAGAAAGCATTAAGCTTCTGAAATAAGCAATTCAATAAATTGATTGTTCCCTATTGTCCGTCGCTTGAATGTATATGCTTGTGGTAACTATGCTAAAATAATCAACTGACTTAAAATCAAGGTATATTTTCTGTAAAAGCATGCATATGACTGGAATAATTAGCAAAAGGTATTTAAGACCCCATGAGGGCACATATAAAACAAAATGATAAGAATAAAATCATTTGTAAAATGTTGTGACCGCTACCCTTTCAAAATTTTCCCTTTCTGTTCAAAAGGACTGCAACAGAAAATTGCAATGGACTTAGGAGTCGCTATGTCATGCAGGTATGCATTCTGAGTATCTGATCAGCATAGAACTTGATGTGTATATTTGTCTATTTGCACAGTTCTTATTAGTACTTGAGAAATCTCTTGACGAGAGTAATTTACAGTTGGTAGTATTTTCACTTATGAAAGGGAGAAAAGGTTGATTTTATTTTCTGCAAGGTGTGTCATTTATTTCATATGAGGGTTTTGGAATTGACCTTCCACTAGATACAGTTTTGGTAGATTGAAGAAATTAGTTAAATTCCGCCAATCCAAATCTTTATCATTTGGCCTTGTTATTGGCCTCAAACTGGTCGCTTTCATTCTTTTAAGTAAAATGCATTTCTTTCTTTGGCGATCACAATAATAAGATGAACTATGGGATGCAGAAAACCCAGAATTCCATGCTTTGCCAAGTTTTCTGTTCGGACAATCTATGGGGGGAGCAGTGGCTCTGAAGGCGCACCTGAAACAACCTGATGCATGGAATGGTGCCATTCTTGTTGCACCTATGTGCAAGGTAATATATCCATATTGTTTCCAGTGAAGCATTTTTATGATTCATTTGTGCACTGGATTAACGGAAGCTTTTATCTAGATTGCAGAGGACATGGTTCCGCCATGGCTGGTGACCCAAATTCTAATTGGAGTGGCAAAATTACTTCCGAAATGTAAGCTTGTTCCACAGAAGGATTTAGCTGAGTTGGCATTCAGAGATGTGAAGAAGAGAGAACAGGTCTGTGTTTTTACTTCGAATGGACAAATCTCTTTCAAGATGAAGTAGGGCTAGACATTAAATTTTAAAATATTTCTAGGGTATAGAAATATTGCATCCCTTTAGTTACTTTTTCAGCTAAAGAAAATGGGAAGGGAATAGGTTTTTTAAAGGGGTATCTAGTACATTCTACCCTGGCTTTTACCTTTTGACACTTAGTAAGAATGTGATAACCAGATGTATATCTCATCTTCTTGATTCAGGCTGCCTACAATGTTATTGCTTACACACGTAAACCACGTTTACGAACAGCCTTGGAGATGCTGAGGACCACAGAAGAGATAGAGCGACAATTGGAAAAGGTATCAATTGCGTCCACGAAAACCATGCCAACTTCTCTATTTCTTTGTTATCTGATAGCTTGTTCATCTGTGATCTGTTCTATATAAGGATTACAGAATCCTGCATTTCCTGCTTTTGGTGTTATTTGAAGATTATGGATATTATGAAGGCATTACATTTTTCCTATTATATTAGGAAAAGACACATTCATTTAGGCCCTGAAAACGGAAATTTTGAAGTGTTATGAATGATGCGAAAAAAATTGTTGATACAGTTACTGACATTGTTTAGCTAGGTTCAGTTAATGCTTACTAAAATTAAAACAAGTTTTTGGAGAGGCACATGAGTATATGTTTAGTAGAAGAAGGAAAATAAAGAAAAAATGGAAAAGATTTAAGTTTTTGAGACAAACTTGAGCATGATTTTATGAGGGATTTTATAATGTATCTAAGATTGTAAGAGACCCAATGCCTGTCTTTTGGAGTACTAGAACATTAATTCTAGAACAAATGTTTGTGTGTATATGAATGTGTGTAGACATATAAATTCACACACACACAAAAAAAAAAAAAAATAAAAAAAAATGCAAGTGCATGCATGTTTTAACATATGATATCTATATATTTTCTTTCCCATTCCACGATAGCTGATCTATAGTTTCGAAATTTCTTTTCTTTCTGGAAATATCTAAACTGCAATGTCACGTATTGAGGCTCAAGTGATAGAGTCTTGTAGTGAATAGATCAACTAGGGACATCTCCTTGGTGGTAGATGTAGGCTAATGCAAACCATTCACGTTCTTCCATTCTTGTGGTACGCATCTCGACTTTGTGACTTGGGCGTGATAATCATGCAACTTGAGTGGAGAATAATTCGATGTTTGGAACCAAGTGTTGAACCCCCCCCCACCCCCCACATGCACACGCACTAAGTTGTATGCCTAATGAACATAAGGAGAGTAACTGTTACAACTCAATGAACCACCTTAACAATTCTACATTACCTGAAAATCCTTGATCATTTACTCTCCTGCAAAGACGTTGGGGTCTCAAATGGGATTGATTGTGATGTGCTACCTTAGTGCTTAAGTAAAACGGTGGCGACTACTATCTCATGATACAAATCTAAGAGTAGTCCTTCGTGATAAAGATAAAATTACTGGTATAACCCTGTTAAGAGCTTCACATGTATACATTTAAGTATTCAAACATACTATGCCCCTGTTTGTCCCTACCGTGTAGTTATGTAATGTGGTATAAATTGAATATTTGCCTAGCTCAACATTATCAAATGGAAATGGTGGCGACTACTATCTCATGATACAAATCTAAGAGTAGTCCTTCGTCATAAAATTACTTGGAGGTTCCCGAGTTTTCGCCAGTGGGTGAACTTCTATTAAGTTGGGATTTCTTTTGGCAGTGGTGTTGTATTCCTACCTCAAGTGTTCAGCATAGTCATATGCAGGAGTAAGTGTGGAAGCAAGAAAGAGAGGGTGAGAGCATTACTTGAGAGCTGGAGTGCCTGAGAGCGTGGATTAAAATAATAAAAACTGAGGTATATAAATATTTTTTCACGACATAAAGGATGCCTGTTTAAGAGGTATTATCAAGGGATGTCACGGGTGATCTGGGATCAAAACCTGATCTATACTATATTCAAAATCTCTGTTTACTTTTGAGCTTTAACTTTATTTATATAGGGTTTCAAAAATCATAACAATGTAAAGAAATGCCATAGAAGTTAATTAAATCTCTAATCATGTTTCCTAAAATACGAATCAACATAGGAAACTAAATATATAATTTATCTCTATAACATTTCATCAGTTCCTTTTCTCCAGTCCTAAGCTGCTTGCTGAAGGTCTCAATTGTTCATAGTCCACTATCCTCACCATTCTTATTTCTTCCCCCACTCCTGCTGCCCCGCATTCCATTTTCATGCAAACCCCATGACAAGTTGATGGTTCGACACAATCTAATTGCCATCATCCATTACCATTATCCCCAGTAGTGAACAACCGTGTCACAACCTGTTTTATTTCAGTTTCTTGAAGGGCAATTTAAGATTTACTGGAGTGCAAATCAGTATTTAGTAAAGCAGTTTAGAACGGCACTCTTGCTATAAGAGCACCAGAGGAAAAGCTCCCCTAGCAGATCATGGCCAGCAAATTACGTGACTTAGGCGTAAGTAGACCTAATAGTTAAAACAACATCCTGTCTAAAGAAATTCGTGAAGCTCCTGATGCTTGACAAAACAGGTGAAGATTTCAACTAATTGAAGTAATATTATTTTGTAGAATGAGCTTAAGATGCATTCATGCTTCCATACTGTGTAGTTATGTGATGTGGTATAAATTGAGTATTTGCCTAGCTCAACATTATCAAATGGAAACGGTGGTGACTACTATCTCATGATACAAATCTAAGAGTAGTCCTTCGTGATAAAGATAAAATTACTGGTATAACCCTGTTAAGAGCTTCACATGTATACATTTAAGTATTCAAACATACTATGCCCCTGTTTGAAACCCATTTTGAGTAGAAAAAGAATTTTTGAAATGGTGATTGATGTAAGCATGTGTGGTGGAAAAGTGATGAAAAGTTTTTGATTTGTGTATAATATTATTTTATTAGAGAATGTGTGGTTGAAATGAAAAATGAGAATGAGAATGAGAAATTAATGGGTGTCAAATGGGGGCTATATATTCTTAAACACAGGCTCAAAAGTTTGTCTAAGTTGGTTGATGAACTATACTGCTGTAACGAAAGTTAGCGCACCTAATCATCTTATCCAATGTAAAAAAAATGATAAAAGTATTAAGGCACACTAACAGTCTTGTCCTAAACATACTACTGAATTTGCACTCGTAACCTTTGCCTTTTTACAATTTGCAGGTGTCTCTGCCATTATTGATCTTGCATGGAAAAGCTGATAAAGTGACCGATCCATCTGTGAGCAAGGCATTATACGAGAAGGCAAGCAGCCCCGACAAGAAGCTTAACCTTTACGATGACGCTTATCACTCTCTTCTTGAAGGGGAGCCAGATGAGATGATACTTAAAGTATTTGATGATATTATATCTTGGCTTGACGCGCATTGTTGAACATATGCCATTCTTACCTCCTTTGCAAATTTTACCTCTCATTCTTTTTTCCCCGGAGGCGGGGAGGGTTGCTTTAATCGAATAAATATATTTATGAACAGCATAAGAAGTATATATACTGTTGCCGAAAGGAACACAAGAAAGGAGGAAATTATTGCATTTGATCTCAGTATTGTATGACTCGTGAAATACAAAGAATCAAACATCAAGTTTTAATTCTTTTCTATGGGAATGTAGTTGAAATGGAATATGATATAAACCAAGGAGGCGAATTGTTAACTATATGCATATTTGATATACATATGTTCTTTAAAATATGTACTTTCTAAAATCCAAAAAACATAAGGTGTAAAGCCAAAATGATTTCCGAGAAAGTATATTTGCCCCTTTGGAGAGACACGTGTCCATATCAGTGTATCATAGCTATAAATGGTATGTCGAGAAAGTATATATGCCCCTTTGGAGAGAATTTGATCCTATTTTTCATCTGGTAATTTCTTCATGTGGTTTTCCACGTTTGCAATTGACGGTCCATAACATTTTGGCGTCTCAAATTGAATCTAGGAATTTTAACATCATGATTTGAAACAGACAAACTAGTACATCAAATTTTAAACAATTTTAACTCTTTGTAGGTGCTTTTCTCTTGTAAGTTTCTTATCATTTCTCAAACCCAAGAAGCAGAAAACATTACTATGGTTTTAGGATAATTATATTTAGAGTGTGTTTGGTACACATTAAAATGAGAGAATGCATTTTTTTGAAGTGATGTGATGGGGAATGTGTGGTTGAAAAAGAAGGAAAAATTATTGATGTGATGGAAAATATTATTTTATTGAAGAATGTGTGGTTGAAAATGAGTAGAAGAATGAGAATGAAAAAAAAAATGTGAAACAAACAGGGGCTTAGTACATGTGGAGTTCAACTCCAATCAAGGTATCAGCATATCGTATGTTTTATTAAATATATTATAAATTATTGTATTTAATTAAGAATCTTACTACATATATGTCAAATGTTACATAATGAGTTACTTAATGTTACATGACACTTTATCATTTGTAAGTTAAAACACAGTCAACTTGTTCATCCAATCTTTTTCCTCCACATAATGTTATGTAATTCATTGTGCACAATTTTGATGTACAAGTAACAAAATTCTTTAATTAAACTTGTAATTTAATGTCACAATTGTTGGCATTACTCATAGTTTGAACTCAATGGATCCCCTATCTCATACCGAACAAAATTCCTCCATAATACTAAGAAATTTCTTCAACGGACCTGTCACATCTAAACATTGCATAAGCGGCCGGACCTTAGGGAAGGCCCAAGAGGCCTCCGCCTCAGGCCCAGGATTTTTAGGCCCATTTTGTTTGTTTTTTTGAAATTTAACCTAAAACCTCGACTCCAGTCTTCCAACTCCAGTCTTCACGCGAATCACGCCTCCACCTTCAGAGTTCAGCCCTTCCCCGAGTTTCCTATTTCCTCCACTGCTCCACGCCACGCCTCGCCTCCACCTTCAGCGGTTCAGCCCTTCCCTGCGTGGAGTCCGCCGTGGGCTCGTTAGTCCCGATTCTTTCGAACGAAAGAACCGAAAGTTCAGGTGTTCCTCCAATTCCATACAAGAAGCAAAAAGATTGTGCGACTCCTCTGAAGACTCCGATTGGGGTACCTCTCAATTTATGTAGCTCTGTAACACAGTATTTTTTTCTTCAGCCTGTTTGAGTAGAAAATTGTTTTAAGCATGCTAAGATTGATTCTTGTTATCATATGTAGGAGGCTAAATATGGTTTGTCAAAATAT
>CAIGRO010023497.1:0-11562 GCA_903798355.1 Fraxinus baroniana
GGTGAGTAATACAATAAATAACAAGATTTTGTGGGGGATATCAAGCACATGAGACGGAGAGCTCGTGTTAATTGGATTGGAGATGAATTGGAAAATTTAATTAGATTGAAAGGGTATTTGAGTCTTTTGATGATAGGGACATTTTGGATCTTTTATAATATTTATTTATTCTATTTTTTAATGGAGGCCATTTTACCAACAAGCATTGAGAAAATCCTCCTTTTTCAAATACATGGTTTGAATGGTCCCTTTAACAAAGAGTCCCCTTTTATATCATGTATTGCATTTTTACTGGTGTATATTCATTTGCTGAAATATACACTAAGGAGGTCTTAAAACAGGATAAACAATGACACCATTCTACATCTACTAAACTAGAGTGCACACACGCGCACACAAAACTAATGATCAAGTCTACATTTTATTCACTATCTTTATCCCAATTAAAATATTAAATAATACCACTATTCATTCAAAATTAAGGAAAAGGGGAAAAAAAAATTCATTCAAAATTTTCTGCTCAAATCAGTTCTAAATCTTCTTTTACGTTTCTAAAGAGAGAAAATTAAAGGTTTTGATCTCGATTTTTAATTTCTTTTGTATAAAAATATTACGAAAAATTGTTTCGATACACAAGGAAAATGAAGAGATGCTCACATTTAGAGTTACAGTTAGTGGCGGTGGGCAATGGTGGAGAAACAAGATCAAGTTACAAGCGTCAAGTTGGCATTACGTGGCGTGCGTTGGCGCTGCGGGATAGAGAGAGGGAGGGAGCTAGGGTTTGGTAACTTTGATTTGCTTGTGTTTTTGCAAAGGCGTAATTGCATACATGATTGGGCAACATTCACAATTTCACGTTCAATTCATTTTTTAATTATGGGCTTAATTTTTTTATTTTTTTTAATCGAAAGCCCAACTAAATACTAATGACAACAACTTACTGACTTGTTTGTTTTCATGAGTTAAGTTAATTAAATTTGTACCATCCAAGAAAGTATACTTTAAATTCTATAAACTATACTTTAATAAAATTTATATATGAGAATTTATAATTTAATAAAAATTTTTTTTTAATGAAATATAGTGTGGTTCGGTTTGATTTTTTGCGGTTTTTAGATTTTATATATGAGAATTTATAATTTAATAAAAATGTTTTTTAATTAAAAAAAGAGCGGTTCGGTTTGGTTTTTTGCAATTGTTTAAATTTGAAACCCAGACCAAACCATTTTGAAGTGGTTTAGTTTGGTTTGAGAGAAAAAATCGCGGGTCCATGTGGACCCAAACCAACGACTTCGGTTTCATTTGCGATTTCGCAATTTTTTTGTGCAACCCTAGTTTTGATTGCCGTTTTGTCATTTTTTGAAATTTCTATCACTTTTTTTTAAGTGACAAACATCAGTTTTTAATAAAAGTGACGCTTAAATTAATACAATATTTTTTTTTTACTTTCATAAAACGTTTTACATGATTAATGGGTTGGTTGAATTGGTAGATATTGACGGTGTTGATGAATTGACTTAAAAATGCTTTGCGTTTTGATTTATGTTTTGTCGATGAACTGACTTAAAAATATTTGATGGTGAACGGAGAAAAAGTAGGGATGATGGTTGTGACACTTTTTTTATTTAATTTTTTTTAACTTTATTGAACTTATTCTAATGTTTTAGTTCGTGATCATTTTTTTGTCACTTTTTGTAATGTTGTTACTTTTTTGGAATTTCTTTACTTTTCTCTGTCATTTTCTTGAAATTTTATCACTATTTTGAGTGACAAGCATTACTTTTTTTTTAAAAGTGACACTGTATGTAATTTTTAATAAAAAAAAATGACATTAATAAAAGTGACATTGTTTTTTAATTAAAAAAAAAAACATTGTCACATTAAAAAAGTGTGACACTTAATTGTATATAGTATTTTTTACTTTCAAAATACATTTCATGTGATTTTTCAAAAGACCCCTAAAATTAGGGGGTATTTTTGTAAGTTATTTTTTAATCAAATTTTATTAAAATTTACTAAAAACTGATTCTAGTCTCCATCAAATAGGGGCATAGTTTTGATTTTTTTGATATATTATTATTATTATTATTTTTGTATAGGGAGATTGGGCACTAACCTTTTGATTTGGACGCCGAGAAATGAATAAAGAATCAAAATGGGATGACAAATATCCGAATGAGTACTGAGAATTTGACTTAAATATTCGTTGATTCAAAAGGAACACAGACAATTGAAACAATTGAGAAAAAACAATCACCATATTTCATTAAAATTATTCAAAGCACCAAAAAACCACCAAATTCAAAGGACACACTGTTCTGTGGCTGGTAAAAATTACACTATTGGTCTCTAATCTCTTAATAAAATATAAAGTAGGCCTGATTAAATAAAACATGATATGCTCGTATACAACCCAATGAGTCGTTTTTCGAGGATTTTTAGATTTTGATCGTGTCTCAAACCTTGAAAAATAAAATCAAACTTCCTTAGCAACGGGTTCAGAAAATCGAAGTGCCTTGGATGATGCTGCTGCAATCAAGAAATCAGACCTTCTAACACTAGCGTGCCTTTTAGCTGGGGGGAGGGAATCATCCCAAAATCTCCATCCATCCCTACAACTCATTTTCGAATTATGGATAAAAAATATATATCCAAATAGTAAAAACAAAGAAGACATATCCCAAATAGTTATTGAAAAAACATAAAATTTATCAGGAAAACTTGCTCAAGTTCAGGATTTTGTGCCCCAAAAGTTTCTATTTATTTTAAATAACCAAACGTTAGTTGAAAGATGATTTTTTTAAAAAAGTCTAAATTTTCAATTTATATATTTTTGTCATTTTAATATAATTTCATTTTCATTTCTCACGAAATACACAAGCTAATTTGTGACAAAACTCTATACTAAACACCTAACTTGATCTTTGTGCAAAATGATAGACGAAGACAACTTTGCACGCTGTGACAATGTTTTTTACAAAATGTACCAAGCATTATTTTTTAATTTATGTTAATGTATAACAATATTTCTTTTATTTCTCACTTTCTAGAAAACCCTTATGAAGAAAATATATTTCAAATGCGCAACGAGGGCCAAATATTAGACATAATAATTTTTTTGAACAACCTCGAGATATTTTCTTCACCACTCTGTGCTTTACTTTGCCATACATACAAACGGTACAAATTTAGATAACAAAAAAGAGAAGAAAAAAACAACAAAGTTTTGTCCTCAATGAATTACATTAACCCCATAACTCAACACATCTCTCCTCTAATCGTTCCGCAACTCTATATCCTCTTTTAAGAAAACCAAAAATGAAATGTCAAGCAATAACCCGAGTAAGAGACTCTGTTAAAATTTACAGATCATGGGACAAACAAAAATCTGGCTTTCGCCACAAGTACTCACACTATGTAGTACAGCGATGATAAACAAATCATGATATCAGCAAGAACAAGGCCTACTACATCAAAAACAAATTTTGGAGCAAATAATCCCCATACCTGCAAGGAAATTTTGAATATTAGTGTCAACAGATTAATTCAAATGCATGTAAAACTCAGCAAATATGAGTATATACCATCAAATGCCGCCTTTGTATTGTGACGCATAATATAGTAAATGTTACTGATACAGCTGTAATGAGGCCATACATCAAATAAACCTGAAATATAACAGTATCTGTAATTTACTGCTTGAAATCCATTGAAGTTATAAATGAAAATTTCCAGCAAGAAATTAACCTGACATAGTCGCATGGAAAATAATCGCTTGGTCTGCCTTGGGGGACAACAGTATGCCACAAGAAATGGAAGTCCAAATATAGGAAAAATGTGAGAAAAACCAAATGTATCAATTGTTAGAAGGATGGCTTGGCGAATAAGGTTGAATTCATCAAACCTGAAATACATACAGTATGTTCACATGCACTTAAGAATAGGGAAAAAGGAATTTGCAAATGTACAATTAAACAAGGCCTTCCAATTCAGAATGGGGAAAAAATCATGGGAAATATAACTATTTACATAATAATGAGGTATCAAAATGTAATTGGGGAAGTCATTTGATTAATGAGATTGATCAAATTATATCTCGTCACATTATTTGTTGGTAAACCATTATATAAGTTGTTATATACTTGTAGCACAACCCAAAAATCATTACAGAAATATATTCTCACCCAACAAATGCAGCAGCATATCTAAGGCCATCAAAAGCACACCTGCATGAAGTTATTGATAAGTGAAACCAACGTGCCCTCAAAGGTAAAAGGATGGAAAAAAGAAGAAGAAAACATTTGCAGCCAAGTCATAATTTGGTATTGAAATGAGATCTTTATAACTGGAAATCAGAATCAGTATGCTCAAACATAGGAAGAACCAAAGCATCTTACCAGTGACCTGTACTGAAAAACATACACACAGCCAGAAGGTTCCATTGTGTTACAGGAAGTGTGTAAAAAAGTGAAGATCCAGAATTATTATTATCAGTGTCCTGTTCCAATCTCATCAACCTAATTATGCACCAACCTATTTAGA
Organism: Fraxinus baroniana; assembly: GCA_903798355.1. Classification (NCBI taxonomy): domain Eukaryota; kingdom Viridiplantae; phylum Streptophyta; class Magnoliopsida; order Lamiales; family Oleaceae; genus Fraxinus; species Fraxinus baroniana. The sequence continues at coordinate 4,543 of CAIGRO010023497.1, forward strand.
GGAAATTCAAATAATAATTGCAAGTTAACCATTAAAGTTGGCTCAACTTAATTATAAAGATAAAAAGTTATAATTGACAGCAAGCACCTCCAATTAACAATGCTAAGACAGCCAAGGGACCTTGTTTTCCAGATATAACTATGATTGTGGAACTCCATGCCGATATCAGGGCCAATACTTTGAAAATTGTACTTACTTCCAAGTTCGCAACCTTCTCTCTAACCAAAAGTTGAACTATGGCCAATAATGATACCTGGAAAACTCCAACAGCATAGATGATTCGAGGAATAAGATTTACCATTATTGCCCTTGGCACCATAGGGAGGTTCAATAGGTTATCATTGGAGGCCCAATATATGGCTATCAGCAGGAAATTAGATAAGCTTCCTACAATAACATACTTCAAGATCCCGTGACAGGAGCAGCAAACAATGCTCTTGTAAAGTAGATATGCCACAATCATAAGAGCTAATATCGGCACAAACTGAGTTATTGACATCCAGAACTGAGAGTCCCCGTTGATTCCTAATGTTCTTGAAGGATCCATCTTCAAGAATAAAGAACTAACAGCTTGCTTTAATTGCCCAAGTTCAATACTAATTCTTAGAAAAGGAACCAAAAAAACTAATGCAAGTGCCTGCAGATCCAACATAGAAACAGTCATGAACCACAATCTACTTTTTTCCAGAATTTCCACAAAAATAAAACATGTTAGAAAAAATCAACAGATCATATATTTGAAGAAAAATGATACATTTTGACAGTTTCAATTTCGGAAGTATAACCACGATAACACTTGAGATACCTACTTCAACTAACATCATCTTCTTCATTATTGCACAACGTAGTTGAAGCATTGCAGTTGTGGCCAAAAGAAAACTAGCTACTCTGCCTTCTTCCACTGCATCTCAAGAATATATCAAACCGGGAAAGAAGTCAGATAAAAGATAATACTAGAGAAATATGAAGGCGCTGAACCCTTAAAATCCTTATATAGGCACATGACTTACAAATATAACTATTTGAAAGAAAACTGCAGGCACGAGTCAGCACTGCAATATAAGCAAAAATCATCCCAAAGGTATTCCTAGAATCATCGCAGGGCGAATAAAGTCCACATAGGTTATCCAACCTCTTGATGCTAAAAGCATGCAGAAAAAGTGAAAACAACATAACACAGAAACCTATTCCCATCAACTTCAGATTAAACTCAGTCCAGTTCGACCGGGCCAGCGAGGCAACACTGGCCAAAAATGCAGAATATGCTTCAATTTGCCTTTTGATAGCAGGTGACAAGGTAGAAGAGCTTTCGTTTTCATGTAGTACTGAACTCTTTGAAGTGAGTGACCAGAACTCTTGAGCCTGAGCATACAGCTCTGATACATGCAGCAAATCTTTCTCCGAGAAACCAATTAGTGACAATGATGAATAGACATCAATGTATTTCTTCACCTACATAAGCAAACCCGAGTCTAAGATAAAGGTTTTAGTATAAAAATTTAAATATAGCACCAACTGGACTAAAATGAAGTCTCCAGGTTTTTTCTACTAAACCTTTTTACTTAGAGTCAAACTAAGAATTATATTAATGCAACAACCAATCAAATGAAATGAGGACTACGATTATCTATCTATGTGCACAGCAACCTTTTTAAAAGAATCAACTTGGAATTGTTAATATGCTAAACTAGAAGCAAAGATCAGAAATAAGTAAAAGACTTCACAATGAGTGGAAAAATTATTTTGAGTACATACTTTCTTTTATGAAAAATAAATTTCAATAAATAAACGTAACCCCCCTCTAAGAGCTTAAACTTTTAGATGAGGCGGTTCCATATAGTATCAAAGCAAGTAGAGGTCATGAGTTCAAATCTCGCTACCACTTCTTCAAAAATTATGCTCTCGTGTTGGGCCTTAGATGAAAAATTAATGTTTCACATAAGGGGATACGGTGAAAACTAAATCTAAATAAATAATTATTTATCCTTTATAATAGCTTATGTTTTTAGATATAGTGGTTCCACATTTTTCTTGAGGTATATTAATGTCAAATTAATTGTAGCTGGGTATTATCCATATGCTAGTTAACAACCACTTTCTTCTCGCAATTTATAAAAAAGGCACAACTGGGTATCAAGGTGTTTAGAAGAGGTGTAAGCAGGGCTATAAATGGATTGGATATAGAATCCGATCAGATAATCCAGCGTGTATTTGATTGTTAAATCAATATCTGATTTGCTCTATTATCGGTATCCGATCCGATAATCTAATCTGAAATTAAAGAATTAGAAAAATACCTATTTATTAAATCACTTATTTATAGAGGACATCTCCAAGCATTTTGTTATAAACTTTCGATGTGAGATAAAAATCAATTTGGTAACACATTCATGATTCAAACGAGGAAGATATTTGTTAACAGAGTACATTGTCCCATTCAGTTTTATAATACAAAAATTGAGACACTTCTTGCCTCTATATATTTCAACAATGGCAAGGGAAAATAAAGATTCATGATTGTATATCATCAATTATGTTCTTTAATGCAGCCAACATAAGCATTAAGAATTGTCATTGAATGCATTCAATATTTTTCCACTTATTAGCATTAAAAGTTGGGTTCAATGGATTTTTTTCTAAACATTGTCAATCCTTATAGCTCCAATGCAAATTCAAACTAATCAACAATTGAAAAATGTCGAAGTTGCAGAGATGGTGAACATATTAGAGACAAAATAGGAGGGAACTAAAGTAAGAAACTAACTTTCCCCAGTATAAACATAACTAATACCATAATTAGGTTCCATTATTCTTTTTTTAAGGAGAAACAAAGGCATGTTTATTCATCACCTTCCAAGCTATAAAGAAGTACGATAATTAGCAAACAAGGAAAAAGCACAATATCTAAGGCAAGTAGCTATTTTATAGTTCATTTTGCTAATCTTAAAACTAACTTCTACCACCGAAATTCCAATGTAATATTTATAGGTTGACTGGCTAAACATTACCTGCCAAGAATTAATGCAGAGAACATTGACATAATTCTGCATCCACTCATCCAATTCTGACAGACTTTGACGATCATGGGTAGCCAACCTTTCCAGGTTCCATGTACCAGCAGCTAAGGCAAATAATTCAGAATTAACATGCCCAATGCTGAAAATAGGTCAAACTAGTTAGAGTTTCTTCAAACTATGAAAAATTTTCAGCCAGCCAAATAGTAGGATGCAGCAAATTCCAGCAAGCCATCGGTCTGCAGTTCGTTGAATCTTCATAAAAACAAAGAAAGTAAAATGCTATGCAAAAAATGGAAAATAGAATCACTTATTGATTCACTAACTGAAATGGTAATTACTGTAATACCATTAACTGAGATATCTAGATTAATGAAATGGCTTGGCTGTGTTTTCTCAGATCAAATAAGCCAAAATGTATCAATGGATGTAAGTAATACGCATATGATTCTATCATTGCCTGCAAAGCTCTACATGCATAAATCTTCCACAGGCTACATAGGCCAATTGAAATTTTATGAAAGAAGAATTTGACATAACTTCAGATCCAATACCTTATGCTCTTTTCTAATGATAAGAATACTCTTCCTGGAAACTAAACAATTTTAAAGCACGTTTGGGAATTGTTTTATAATCGGTTTAAATTATAGATAGATAAAAATGAATAGTGGATAGTCCTTGTGAGGATAAAGAGTGATTTGACCATAATTGTTTATAATTTAAACGTTTGCCAAACAAAGGCTTAATTATTCCCGATATAAACATCTTTAGAGCATCCTCATTCAGCTTTTCAATTTCATAAATGGTATGTCGACATAACTGTACTCGAAGTAAATCCCTAGTCCCGATACCAGGGTCCTATATATTGACAATGCTTGTGCCTGACCTCTAGATCCACACTGATATATAACATCTGAACACAAGTCCATCTAACCATGCTTAAGGCAATTTAAATTTTTCTTTTTTTGGGTGATTTACACGTACCTACTGAACCTTTGGAAGCTGAACCCTTTTTCATTATATCGTAAAACTTGTGCAAATTTGTTTTAGTTAGAGAGATTTCTACGAGGAATTGTACACTTCTGGTGTTTCTTGTTGGTCAACAGTGAAGAAAAACGTTCCATCCAGCGGACATATCCTTTACCTTCTCTATTTTGGAATAAAAGAACATTTTTTTACGAGATTTCATGTAACTATCATACGGATACAAGAATATAAAATTTCAATGGAAGTTCCAAAACAAACATGAACAAGATTCTTGAACTGCACCTTCCAAAAGGAAATGGGAGGCCAAGCAGCGCAGACACTGTTACCGTAAAATCAAGCTGCAATGATAGAGTAGAGTCAGTGCACTTCCAGGGAGAATCTAAATTCAAAAAACTATCATCAAAAGTGAATAAATTAAATAAATTAACAGACCTGCTGAATGGAGCTAAGGCAGATCCTCCTTCCTTGCTGCAATGAGCAACATAAAGGAAATTCAACAAGTACACCTTACATAATAGATCACCCTTTTAACTTCTATTGTCATTAATCTTGCAAGCGTTAACCCTAATAAAATTGCTTGTGTTCAATTTATTGGTCCTGACTTTCACTTTTCTGTTTCTAAAAAAGGATATTTTCCAATGACGACAAAAAAAGAATTAGTTTTTGTGAAAGTTTGATAAAAGGAATCAAAAGTTCGATGGAAGAAGCTTTAGAGGTTTGGTGCATGTCAGACAAAGTTTAGATTATAGTTAAGCTAGTCAAATATACTTTTTATGCACATATTTCGTTGGACCCACAGTTTACAACTCACGATCCACACATTTAGTAGGACTCAGAACTTATAAGCACTTAAAAGCATGACCAAGCAAGCAATTAGTAGAATACTTCAGTAGTAAAGCAACATCGCCATTAGATTAGGAGCTTTATTCTACATTCTTTTCTTGTTTGCAGGTGTTCACTTTTAAAATTTTTGGGTATATCCCACATTTTCACCATACCTCCAGACTAGTCCCCACTCCCACCACACGTGCACAAGCATAATTATTAGACAAGTATACACCAGTTCCCATAAAAAGAGTAGGTCATACCATGTCTAATTGGCAAGTTGACTTGTCAAATGCTGCCAGTGCAGAGGTCGGAGGCTTCTTCAAACTCAATGCAAAAATTGAAGTTTCCACCTATGTAAATAACATGCTTCTAGGTCAAATCCTTTGATAGTTTTAGAGCAAACTTAAAAGACATTAAACCTCTTCTGCACTGCCTCCTCCATGATCACCATTGAGGGTTTGCCCGTGATCACCCATCACAAAAAGCATTGTATTTTCATGTAGATCACCTGGACCACTTTGGCTCTCCAGCACTTCAACAACTTTCTGAAACAAAATAAGAGCCAGTTCGTTATTGTCAGTCGATATTTAACCAAGCAATATCACTCAAAATATATATGTGTAAACACTCGCACATCGGTTTAAGGAGCATGCCATTTGAATATATATTTTATATTATGGCAGCGGAATTACAGTGATTAAGAGGACAAGGAATCCTCTTAACATTAAGAAAATTAAAATGAAGTTAAGATTACATTATAAATTTCTACCTAAGAATAATTCAAGAAAAGGTAACCTATTGACTTCATAACTCTAAAAGTCCACAAAGATGCTACAAAAACTTGGCACATCCCACGGCTCAAAAAATCTCAGTTTTGTCCTTCAAAAATTCCTACTGTTTCTATTTACCAAATTACTCAGAAGATAGCCAAATTTAATGCATACCACATCCACACACCCCATATTGCCCTTGCAAAAATGGATGGGACTTCCAAGGAGTAATCCACTATCCAGCTTGGGAAGACCCAGCGAAAATAGCTTCCGCAAGTCTACTTCATAGCCAACTCACAGCTTCTCAATACATCACAAACTAGAAAGGGAGGGAGAGAAAGGAACACATCTTTCTTACAAATTCACAAGTACCAGTTTTTTCTATAAAAGAATAGCTATACAAATTCACATGAACGCTATGTTGAATCTCAAACTACCAATCACCTCATCGAAAAAGCCCCCCTATTTTTTCTCAATATGGCAACAAAGCTATCTGGCATCCTAAATGGTGGCTTACACGCCATGTTGAATGTGGTGCAGAAGTATCACAAAAAGGCAAGTGATATAACAGAAAATGAGCTATATGTAGTTTTCTTTCTTTCTTTCTTTTTAATAGCTGCAAAAATTCATATATGTGAAAACGAAGAGGCTTACCTTCAAAATTCCATTATACTGTTCCAATTTTTCTATCATTGGTGAAGAATCAACACCAAATATATGCCCAGCATGATCCTGGAGCACAAAAAATATGTAAATTTTAAAAGACTTTCAGTTACAACATTAGATAAACAAATGCTTGGAATTATATTTGTTGAAGATTCCAGAATATTTGGTGTTTATTTGTACAAGTTTATAGAAATATTATTTCCTTAGAGAGAGATCTAGTATATATTTATTTCCTTTCTTGGTATATTTTCTATCCCTATATATTGGGTTGTACATGGTGGAATAAAATATAATTGCTTTCTCTATTGTCGTCTATGCTCCTACTTCTCTCTCCCCTCTTTCAATGTATCAGAGCCTAGGTTTACAGACTAGGTTTACGTGAGTAGGAAGAATGGAGAAGACGACCATGACGGGTGCACGCAGAGATGAGGATTCAAGGAACTCCACCAGGTCCTCTGAGCCTATCTCTACGAGTGCATCCAATACTTCAAATTTTCTTCCNTACTTCTCTCTCCCCTCTTTCATGGTATCAGAGCCTAGGTTTACAGACTAGGTTTACGTGAGTAGGAAGAATGGAGAAGACGACCATGACGGGTGCACGCAGAGATGAGGATTCAAGGAACTCCACCAGGTCCTCTGAGCCTATCTCTACGAGTGCATCCAATACTTCAAATTTTCTTCCCATAACCTCCCTTTCCGAAAACACTTCCCTGCAACTTACCACCACTCATCTGAACAGCAAAAACTTCCTACAA
>CAIGRO010023538.1:0-35815 GCA_903798355.1 Fraxinus baroniana
ATCGCTATTCTGCCCGGCGTCACAAGACAGACAAATCAAACATTACAAAAAATCTAAAGATCCAAAGCAAGAGAATCAAAATGAATCCAAAACATGAAGTTGCAAAAGTTGCTGCAACTTCGTCTAATCAAAACTAGAACATGAAGTGCTGAACCCCCTTGCTAATGTAGGTCCGTTCCCCTTCTTCCTGTCCTTTTTCTTGGTTGATTGGTCTACCATTTTGCCTTTGAGTTTCTTACTCATTGGATCTTCCAAATTGGGTGTTTCAATTTCTGCATCACCCGATTGCGAGACAGGTTTCTGTTGGTGAACTCTTTGTTCCCCATTTTCCTTGCAGTTCCTTGGTCTTTCATTACATGCTGCCTTAGAACTGAACATCAAAGAAGGCAAGAGGTTTAAAGTACGCATCAACGATAATATGCTTAATACCTGTGTTTATTTGAAATTAAGTACATGTTTGTAGTTGCTATCCATAGACAATCCATCTAGTTTTAGTTCTTTAATATCCTATATAAATATATATATGATGGTGCTTTTGAATCCAAATCCAACAATTTTTAACCATTTACGGAAACTTGAAACCCAAGTTGGGGCTGTCAACTGCGCTCAAATGTTGTGTGTATATATATATATATATATTGATTGTTGAGTCACGAAGGCAGGTTGTTGTGATCCACGAGCCATAGTTTATTTTCCTTTGTTTTGGCGAATAGAAGTTTGAGTTGGAACTCGTAAATAGCGTTGTGCCATTTTTATGTTTACTTTTTTCTTGCCCGAGTTCCTTTACTTAAAAATCCTCCATTGGAAATGCTGCTAGTAAACCTCTGATGCGTAATTTTGATGATGCACGATTACTATGAAGGTGAATTGTTAACTGGGAGCCAGATACTTTGAGTGACCCTCTTTTGGATTTCACATTTGTTGATTTGTACAACATTGCTTGAATTTCAGATATGAATCGTACAGTGTTTTGGCCCTCATAAAAAAAGTAACTCTTTTGTGGCTTATTTTGGCAGTAAGCATGTGTAGCAGGACCTAATAAACAACAAAAGTAGTAGTTTCCTTTCGAGGCCAAACATGTGCCCCCACATCATGTGATATATCGATTGTGCTACATATGCATAATAATTTACATAATCGTTTACACACTCTTTATCTGGTGAAACATGATTGGATACCAAAAAAAAAAAAAAAAACCCCCCCCACTATAATTCAATAGCTAGGTCACATACAAAAAAAAAAAAAAAAACCCTCCCCACTTTATTTTTGATTCGTCATTTGTGTCTAAACCATTATATACGAGTAGCATTATTTCTGATACATATGGCAAATAAAAGCACTGTATGCCACTTCAGTTAAAACACGTGAAGAGTTCGTGCTTATTGTTGCTGCTGGTAAACATGTGTGAGTGCACACGCTCGTTCAAGCACGCATGAGGTTCCAACTTATAGCAACAGGAGTAGGCAGCAGTTGGATAATTAGCCATATGTGAAAATAATTCAGCTAAAATTGTAAAGGTACATGGCCATTGGTATATGTACAGATCTTTGAAACAGAAATGTGTTTATTTTAAGGGAATACAGTAAGCAAAAGAGGAAAAACTCGTTTGCATGTGGCGTGCATCATTACATGTGCACACATTATGGGCAAAAATCAAATAACTATACGACACCATGAACTTAAAAGAAGAGCTACGCAAAATTACAACATCAAACTTTTCAGTATGCCACAATTAATGTATACATATGCAAGAATACTGTCAATAGAGTACTACCTGATCGATGTTATTCCAAATTCAAAACCTAAAATATTATACAAAATTGAAAGAAAATCTATTTCCCTTCCAATTGTCAGTCATTTCATCAGAAAGAGGAACTCTACCAATTCTTTCTTTGACTTGAAAATGGTACTGGTCTTGCAAATTCTGCAATATTAATCAAATGAAACCCCAAAGTAAAAGAGGAAGACTATAAGCGTAACCGATAATTCAACGATCTTCATATTAATCCAAGAATTAACTCAAGGAACTTGAAAATTTATCAGCAGACGGATGGTTGACATATCAGTAATATGAATCAAAGAAAAAACTATGTGTAACAAACATACGCTGCCCTGATCAAATAAAATTAGATGCATATTGCAATGGAAACTGAAACCCTAAAGTTAGTATAAAAGAACAGATCTGGTCTTTGTATATGAAAAATCAAAATTTTGCTGTTATTTTCTTGAATCAGTTAAAGCTTTGTGATCGGAATCAATTAAAATTAAACCCAACTGCCAACATAAAGAGGAAGTAAGCTGCCACTGTCATATAAAAGAACTCATCCAACTGCTATCATAAGCTGCAACTGTTACATAATTCTACTGAATTGAAAACAAAAACATCGAAAGATTAGTTCTTGTTTCGAGGTCAAGAACTAACAAAAAATAGATATTAAATCGGAAAATAAAAAATAAGTGGAACAGTAAGCGACAGACTGAATTATAGAAGATGGACCACCCTTTAGTCTGAAGATCTGAAAAAATACTGTATGCCATATCATTATTCTTGTTTGTTGCCAATTCTTGAGACTACATGAGCATATAGAAACTGCTCAACTAAGCAAAAAATCAAGAAAAGTGAGAGAGAAAAAATAAGAATTATACTCTTCCTTTGATAGTGGCAAATTAAAGAGTAGTGTTAAAGATTAAAGAGACAATAATGAGGCATTAGGAAAATTGAAGGGCAGGAGTCCCCACTAATTCTCAATCAAATGAAAATGACTAATTATTAAGATTTAAAACAGAAACTTGCTTAAGAAAATTAATTTCAGAACCATACTAAAGAGATTTCAACGTCATAATCTTTATAATTTTCTTTAAAATTAAACAGATAAAGGGAACAAGAAATTAAGAACCCTAGGGTACACATCAGGATATACTTTAACAGATAGTGATACTTGTACTCCATATACCTGCTAAATTGGTTTTTCCTTGTACCAGGTTGTGTAAAACCCCAGCACTGATTTATGAAAATTGTACTTTCATGTAAAATTAGATCCGATCTGACTGAAGGCGGGGGTGTTGGTTTAGGGTTTGTCGAAGGCACCATTAATTTCTTCTGTGCCCAATAAAAGGCCCATAGGGATTTATCAAGAAAATTGTCACTCTTCGTTCCTAATAATTGAAACTACTCCCATAATTCTGATGTGGCTATTCATGATGAAAATCGTGGAACTTACCCAAATTGAAAAGTAAAACACAACACTGCAAGTTATTGTGAGTTTGTGAGAACAAAAAAGGGGCTATAAATGAAAGAAACATTTAATTAGACACTTTGTAACTTCACATACAAAATTATTTTTAAAAAAATATGCAAATAAAAAAGATTTGTGAGTCTGTGTGCGTGAGACAGTGAGAGAGATAGATAGATAGAGAGAGAGAGAGGTGGGGTGACAGACAGAGGGTGAGCACACATAGCTTCAAGCATGGAGAACATCACACAAGAAAACACTATGAGTGCTCACTCTCTTCTGTCACCTCCTTTACCCATTAACTGTTAGTTGTAGCCATAATTAATCAGCAGGGAGGGAGAAAGAAGGTGTTCCAGTATGAAACCCTAATTTGAAAACCTTCCTCTTTTTAACTAATACTGTTCCATCTGAAAGGAAAGTACTGGTTTTGATTTGATGTGTGAGGAAGTACAAGGGTGCATAGGGCTTTATATAGGATAGGTACAAGGAGACGGTCTCATTACGTATGTGTATGGAATAAATGTGGGTTCTTCTTTTCATGGGCCTGCCCTAATATTTTATTGGTATCAGTAAGAAAGTTTAATACGCAGCATATTCATCTTTCCACCCCCCACTCAATTTGGGATTTGGTCTTAAGATGAAAATCTATATTTTTCTTTTAATATATAGCACTAAAGTTTGATCAAAATAAATATAAATTGCATGCGTCTGATTTGCAGCATCATCTATGTGTAATCCAGATTTTCATCTTTTGGTATGGTATTTGTTAATAATCATCATGTACAATAAAAACAAATTGATATTGATGCTACAAAAAATCGTACCTACTGATTTCTGGAGTTTGATGATCGAAGACGAGCACGAGCACGAACATGAGCACGAGCACGAGCACGAACGAGATCTTCTAATACCTGAAACAAAGGCATCGAGGTTTGACCTCGTTGCCCCTCCAATACTTGAGTCAGAGAGAGAATTTAGAGAAAATATATGCTGAAAAATATATATGAAAACGTACCTGAATAATGACTGAGAATGATGTATATATAGAGGTAGGTCATTTAGTTCTAGTAGGATTCATCTTCTTATTTTTATGAATGACTTATGGTAGGAGTTAGTGTTGGATTAAAACGAGAAGTTTCACATTACCTTAACTTACTTACAATATGTTTCAAGATAGACTCCTTATCGTCCTAGAATTTCTTGAATATTGGTAATTGGATAGGGTTAGGGTTCTTTCGGGGTAAGGACTGGTAACGCTCCATCGCGGAGCACTTTGAGAATTTGACTAAGGCAAAATCCCGAGCATATAACCCGAGAACTACTAATGATATTTTGGAGACATTCTAGAGGGTCCATCCTCGAGGGATCTCGAGAACTATATAGGCTCGAGGACTTGGTCCCATAATTGAAAGATGGGACTCCTCGAAATCCTCGTGCTCGAGGTTCCATAATAATGACCACATCAGATACATATATTCATTTGAAATTGATCTCGACTCACTTGCATATCAGAATCAATTGTTTGATTATTTCTTGTACTCTAATACCGATGCAGCGAAAAATGCAAGAACAAAGGGTAGGTCTAAATATTTGATTATTTCATTTAAAGTTAAAATAACCTGTTTCCATACCTAGATTGAATATTATCTCTTCCAATACAACAGGCATGCCATAAATACTTCATAAATTGATGAGTAAGTTGATGTTATCAAGGCATCTTGTAATTCTAAATCTTTTTTACTGACGAATGGCCAATTTTTGTTTCTGAGAAGTCTTCCTTAGTCCTTATCTTTTATTTCTGTCTGTGCATAGTTTGGAATCCAAGAGGATTCCCCCGAAGTGTGTTCTGAATCTTCTGACCCATATCTTCCAACTGATAGGTTCTTGCAGTAGGTGCAATTTAACTGGCTGTAAAAATATCCAAAGCTTGGACTCAACCTATTGATGGCAACGGGACCTATTTAAGTGTGTTAGGATCGGGGTTAGCGCAACCTCCCCCAAAGTGTGTTAGGATCAGGGTTAGCGCAACCTCCCCCGACCCCGTCTCGCTAGGCAATTTTTCGTCTCATTACCTATTTAAGGCAGGTCAGGGCAAGAGGCCGTGGGACGCCCTTGTCCCATTTACTACCCGTTTAATTTTTATTTATTTTTTATAAGTTTTAGATAATACATTTTATTGCCCCCTTCATTAGAGTGAGACAATTATATATTTTTTAATCTTTATTTATTTTTAAAAGTTTAATTATTCAAATATATTTGATAAATTAAGGCTTTTATTGTTTGTTATAGATTTTTAGAAAATCTTAGTTGCCATTTTCTATTAGAAGTAATGAAATTTCCTGAAAATTTTCATTTAAAATATTGAATTCTAAAAAAAAAAGGGGAGGGCGGGGCACCCGTTTCCCGTCCCCACCCCGAACTCGAGGCAAAGTTATCCGCCTCATCCCCCATCCGAATACCCAATTAAGCCGGTTATCCTCGCCCCATTCGAGATGGTGCCCATAGGTATCGAGTTTGTCGAATTTTTTTGCAATTCCTAACTCAACCATCCAACTCTAATAATTTATTTAAACGTATCTTGGGATTATGCACTTTTGATTGAAATTGTCCAAATATTAAGACCCTGCTTGGAAAGGTTTTTTTTTTCACCGATTTTGAGTGTCACCTTCCATCATGGGTTGAAAAAATCGGTGCTTGTTAATATTTTAATTGATATAAAATCGATGTAGTGTAATTTCATTCGGTTCTCTCAACCCACCAAATTGGCAATTTTGATCGTTTCTCATATCCTCTTCAAAATTTATCCACTATAAAATAATTATTTTGAAGCAACATAGTTTGTTCAAAACTAACTTATAAATAAAAATATATTAACTCAAAAAATTATTTATAAGAAAAAAAATAATCTATAATTAAAAAACTACTTATAAAATAAAAATCACTTTTATGTAAAATTTTGTTTATAAAGTACAAATGCTACTAATAAGATAAAAAAAAAAACACCTGTTAAATATAAAAAAAGCTAATTATAACTAAAAAATTCACTTATGTATAAAAATTATTTAAAAGTATATAATTAACTTATAATTGTAAAGTTTACTTGCAAGTAAAAAAATACTAGCTTAAAACTTTAAGTGAATATTTAACCTTATTTAAGTTTTTTTAGTTAAATATTAACTTATATGTAAACAAATTATCTATAAGTAAAATATCACTTATGAGTGAAAAAAATTCATACAAGTAATTATAAACTGAAAATCTCACTAATGGACATATATGTTTATTCTTTTAAAAAAAATTCATAATTGATAAATAATAAACTCTCAATCATGTGTTAAAACTATTTTAAAAATCTTTGCTAAAATCACTCAAAAATCAAAATCGGTTCGATCATAAATGCTCATAATCGATAATTAAAAAAAGGTTTATTAGCACAAAACGTCCCTACGTTTCAATTTTTTGCATTTTCACCCATATTTCAACGTTTCATTGCGGAAAAAATCATTTTCACCTATTTTAAACATAAAATGACAAATATACCCTTAAAACAAAAAAAGAAAAGAAAAGGAAAATAAATAATAAATTGCAATCTTACTCCTAAACTTTATAAAAAATGCAAATGAGTCCAAAACTTATGAAAATATAAAAAAAAACAAAAAAACTCTCTTTTTCTCTCTCTTCCGGCAACTTCCGACCACCAAAACCGTCGGATATTGGTGCCATTACAAAGCCCTCAATTCCCTTTTCAATTACAACCAAACGTATGGACGTTTTGCACATTACATGCCAAATGTAGAGACATTTTGTGCTAATAAACCATTAAAAAAAATCCCGATACCCAAAACTCCTAATAGGCCATAAAAGTGCACCTCGGTAGAGCGCCCTATCTTTTCTAGCAATGATGTGGGACTTCATTTGGGCAAGGCATTGTTAGAAAATTATAAACAAAATCTCGCATGATCTAGACCCGAAATAAATAACAAGTTAATAAGGAAATTAATTGAACAAAATCTCGCATCCTTAAGAAATTAAAATTTAAAAAAAAAATCAATTACCTTTTGCTAAACTTTTGTGTGAAAAAAAGGTTATTGTTCTATCGAAGCTTGAAGAAAAGATCTCGACTCTTGAGCATAGCCAATTGAAATAAAAGAAACTTTTGAGTATAACAAGATTTTCTCAATTAGAGAGCAATACATTTGGATATTATTTTTTATATTCAAAAGCACTGGAATATATGGTGCAACATAAAAGAGAGGAGAAAAATATATTTGCAACACGACATTTAGCATGTTTTATTTATTAACTAAGAATGTGGTGAAGAATATATCTATTATTGTCTTTAATTTAATGAATTTAATTGTGAATGACCCATTAATTGATTCTAATTAAGTGGTAATGTTTTTGAATGTTAAAGAATATATACATATAATATTGATGATACGATTTATTGAATAATGTTATTCACAATCGATCACTGTCGTAGTCGATCTACATGACATACATGCAGTAGACAATGTATTAAATTACTAACTACCACATATATGACACGTAGGACGATTACGATAATGAACTACTACAGTTTGCAAATAATATATACTAAATTTATTTATAATCAATAATTAAGCACCATATTCTTCCCTTTCTCCCTCCCCCTTCAATATGGAAACTTTCCATATTTTAGATTTGGACTACCTTTCAGTTACCATGACAAATTCAATTAGGAATAATTCCAATGGAGGAGAATGTTACCTAATGATGTAAGTTTAAATGAAGGGTGTATCCGTATCAGGTTTTAATGATTAGTAAAATTTATTATATAAATTAGGTACTTTCAACTCATATTTCAATAAAATTTAGGTGTTCTAACTCAGATTTTAATAGATTTCATTAAAATTTCACTACCTAAATAACTTTTGAATTTCTAAAGATTTCATTAATTGAAAATATTTTAATTGATTTTAATAGATTTCCAGCATGTAAATATAAAATATCGAGCTTTTTAAAATTCCATGCCAAATCTTTGGATTTAAGTGGATTTCGAGCCCACAAATATAAAGTTAAAATTTTAAATATTTTCTGACTAAAATAAAGAAAACAAATTTAAATTAAGCAAGAAATAAAAATATATATTATTAGACTCACATTTTCAATTCTCATTCCAAAATTCAGAGTGTGAGAAAAAGGAAAATTAGGAATTGAGTTATCGTTCCTAATGGAGTTCGTGCATATTTTCATATTTTGTACGTAATATTCGACACTATAAAGAAAATGATTTCATTTTCACATTGAACTGATTTTTAATTTAATTTAATTTAATTTATTTGCTTAATTTTGTTGATTGTAATTTCAATTTTTTATGGAATGGTTTTTAACTTATTGATATTTATTTACTTGATTTTTAAAATTAATGAAATTAGTTATTTGAAATGATAAATGAATTCTCTGTAATAAACTATGAAGTTTATGAATTTTATTTTCTAATTGCAAAGTTTGAATTTTTCTTTCTTTTGTGACATACAAAGAAGTAATATCATTTTATCTTAATAGTATGAATTTTTCTTTCAGTTACCGTGGAAATCATTTATTTTTTTTGTCAAGACCTCGTAACATTTTTGTAGATGGTTGACATGTGATAGTGAATGTGTTTGCTTGCTTTGGTAATATATCGAACCGTATTCTCAGCTAAAATTTTAATTAGTTAGAAGGGACGCATTTATGATTAAAAGTATGGCTCGGAACTTATGGAGGTCTCGAACTCACAATATCTAAAAATTCTCGTTAATTATGTGGCTCACGTACTTATATACGACAAACTTGTGTGCTGCATTAACATGAGGTTAATGTAGCTCATCAAAGAGCTGACATTATTGTAGAAACTTTAACTTGTGATTCGACTTCCACTACATCTCTCAAGATTATCCCAAAATCGTATGTGATACCACTTGTTAAGTGAGAGACGATTAAAAGATTCGTTTGAGAATAATACGAGTTTAATATAAAACAATATTTAACATAAATTTCTAGCGGTCTCAAAGATTACCTTTGTTCTTTTAATTATTCTTGTGGTATTGGACATCATAACTTTTCTCCCACAAAATCATTTGGAATATTTAACAAAAAAACAATTAATTCATAAAGATATTGGAAGTCAAATCCAAGGGCTCAAACAAAAATATTTATTTATACATAACTATAAATCATAATGGCATGCAGGCCACCTTCTCTTTATCAAAAGATAAAGAAATAAAGAAAAAGCGATGTTGATCACGACGATCACCAGCCAATAGAAATTCACCAGGGACTCAATGTCATGCTCCCACGCGTAGATCCTCTAAAGCACCAAAGCAGCATAAAGTAAATATGCTTTACATTAATTAAACCAATAATCATGCCATGAATCGTTGAAAATCTTACAAATAATCGCGAGGGATAATCTCAAGTTTTTCTAGTCAAGTTTTTAAGATAAACATCCTAAGTCTCGAATTTTATTAGAATCATGTGAAATACGCAAAATAAACTTCTAAACACACGCAGAAAATCTAAATAGAGGTAGCAGTTCCCGAGTTTAATCGTAATTTTGAAAAATCCGTAACTGATTCCCAACGTGGTTGTCTTCTCGTACAATAGTAGCCCATGATGCAGTGGTAGCAGTCTTGACGGAGTATGTGATCCTTCTTGATTTAGAATATTATATTGTTTGAGGAGATCAAGATGATGCGGCACTTCATATGTAGGAATTTTGACATAAGTCAAATGAACCAAAATCCCATGTCGACTAGATGTAGACCTAATCCTAGATAAGACTTAAAAGTCTGAACACAATGATCAATTATTAGAAACGCAACGGCGTCTAGATGGCATGCACCCAAGTGTAGATCCCCTAATGCACCAAAGTGTCATCTTAAAGTAAATATGCTTTACATTATTCGAACCATCAATAATGTGACAAATAATTGAAAATGTTCGAAACAATCACAACAAAGGCGTAGCTTGCGGGATACCACATTCCATAATAAGTGGTTTTGGATGTGATACCAAGTGTAAAGTGATCAAATCATCATTATAATTGGTTGGTTCAAGCATACTTTCTTTCGTCATTTACAAATAGATTATTGAGATGAAGCTCTAATTTATTAAAAAATTAATTACTAGGATGTTTCAATAACCAACATTATTTTTAGGCCGAAGAAGGACAGAAGTTGATATCTTGAGGTTGAGGAGGTTCAATCTTGAAATAGACAAGTTGTTTATATATTGATTATCGTTTTCATATTTAAGGGGTGTGAATTATTGTTTTCACGGGCAACCTAGGTAGGTTTTTACCCTTAACGCGCCCAACAAGAAGTTGACACATTTCAAATCATTAATCTTGTGAAATTAGACTACTTGTTTATGTTTAATTATATGAATCGAATTGTTGGTTTGAGATTTTTAGACTATGATATAATATTGAATTTTAATGTTCTATATTAAAATGTCAATCTTGTCAAAAAGAATAGCTTAAACCTTTGTATATCAATCATTATTTTCATTAGTTTGAGAGAGAATGAGATTACTTAAAGTAAATTACCTTCGGATGTCAATAACTGTGACTATTTATAGACAAGAGAAAGGGCTGAGAGTCGACCTCTATCACTTCGGTCATGGATACCTATTTTATGCCGTTAAACATTACGAATCCAAAAATTGCCTTGGAGAAAGAAAGTGTCGATCATGCACCAAGTTATCTACGGATGTCCCACGTCACCTTGGTAGATAGGCTATCACCTCGGAGAGCACTTACATGGCATCAAGGCAGAGGAGTAACAATAACTTTTTAGGAGGAATAGTATTGTACTCCCACGAAATGTGTGAATAATATATACTTAATAATTATGAATGTGTGGTTGAAATTAAAATTTGAACTTGATGGGATAGAAAAAAGAAATTATTAGTAACTTTTTAGGAAATGCGAAGAGACATATTTTTTGAGACTTGCATGAATTGAGAAGAGAGAAAAACGATTTATTTAACCGACTCTATTTAAGTTAATTTTTTAATACTTTTTGGATAATGCTATTTAGTCCCACTAGAGGCCATACTTTTTAGTTCGATATTTGAATAGAGAAAAAGAAAAAAAAAATGAAAAAATGTGACGAATGACTGAAGAAACAATAGTTAGAACTAAAATTTGAATTTTGAATTCCAATGATGATTAAAACTTTTTCTCGCGCATATCAATTACCTTATAACAAGGCAATCGCGTGTTCGCATTATTGGAGAGATTTGCACGATCAGAATCAATGAATAGTGAAGATTGCATGATAAAGGGGAGCAATTAGCAAGAGATGTAGGTGCATCAATAGCCAATCAATCCTTAATTAAGTTGTTGATTAAGTACTTGATTAATCTTTTTCAACGTTCTTATTATAATTAATGGGTTGCTGATCTAATGATGACATGTGGTGGATATATGCACCTTATTAGAATCACTTCTCGGAAAATCTTTATCAAAATCATTTACCATGTTATGATACTAAGAGAGTTGGTCGTGGAGGTTTCAAAATTCTCACTTGTGGAACCACCATCACATGACCTCTCACCACTACGATGACAAGAAGGGTACCTCACGAGACTAAACATCACTAAAGACATTATCTCATGAGTTCATGTTAAGTCACACATCGTTTGGTGAAGCCTTATTAAAAAAAAACGGGGTGAGACAATTAAAAAGTTGTTAGGTGTTTTATTAAGGTCCGTTTGACGTTACTTTTGAACTTGTGTATTTCATTTTTTAAAAGTGCTTCTTTTAGCTGTAAGAACTATTAGAGGAATTGTTCAATGTAACTTTCTCTAAAAAAAATTTCAGAAGAGGCAATTCTTGTAAAGATTAGTTTTCAAACATTAATTAGAGTTCGTTTGATTGCGAAGGTGGAAAGAAAATGAATTACAGAGAATTGAATTGTCTAAAATTTGTTTTACTGGAAATTGTAATTAATTGTATTTGATTGATATAATTTTTCACCTGAAAAATCTTGAAAATTTGGTATATGTTTGGCTTTGTTTTTCATGAAAATTGTAAAGTAATAATTTTTTTACCATTGAATCTAGAATTTGTTCCAATTACCTAAAAAAATTACCATACCGAATATCATTCGTTTGACTTTATTTGGCATGAAAATTGTCGATAAAAGTGATAATTTTTTTTTACCATTGTATTATAATTTTTTCCAATTGCAAAAAAGAAAAAAAAAATTAAAAAAACTGAAAAATCAAAAACCACCAAAACAAAAGGAAAACAAATTCATTGATTGCAAGGAAAAGAGGCACGTGGGTTTAATAGTTAGAAAATGAATTCTAAGTAAAATTTTTACAATCAAACGAATAAAAAGTAGGAAAATGCCATGGAAAATTTGTAGTATCAAACATGGCGTTAGAATAACTTATTAGGAAGCTATTTTATAAGGAGTAAATGTAAGATTCTGCCTAAAGAACCCCTAGTTTGGATTTTAAAAAAGTAAAAAAATAAAATTAATTGTATAGAAGGATGGTGGGGCGAGTGATTAATTAGAGTTGGCTGTCGTGTTTTCAATAGGGGTATTGATAGGCATAGTAGTAACTTATGGTGAGAGTGGAGGGGCAATCATTCAGATTTTATTTGTCACTTTATGTGAATGAAATGTGTGAGACCACGTGGAGACACTTTAGACATGCATTTGGCATCTCCCCAGTCACTATCCTTGTTTTTTTATTCACATAATTAAGTCTCTGTTTGGGTTTCATTTTTTTTTTTTTTATAAAAAATTACTTTTAAAAGCCAAACATTAACATTAATCACACAATTTATAGAATCCAAAAGTACTGTTCTCTTATCCACCAATCATTTGTTTTTATTGCAAAAAAAAAAAAAAAATTAAAAAAAAAAAGTTGCCTAGAAAATCAATTCTCACCAAAGTGGTGGGAATTGATTTACTTCAAAAAAAAATAAAAAAAAATGTGGCAACCCAATAAAATGTGAAAAACCAATTACCTGAAAAATGTTTCCTATCAAACACTCTAAAAAGTGGAAAATGACAAAAAAATTCATCTTCCATAGAAAACTTGCCCTATCAACCAGGACCAAAGTGTCAATTTGGGAGTACTTATTAAGTAATTTCTTTCAATGGTTCATTATGATGTCAAAAGAAGCGTCTTTCTTATAAGGAGTTCTTAAACATCGCCATATAATGATATCCCAAATATTTGTGTATTCATTTCATTGCATCTTTTGGAGTAGATAAAATTGAACGATCTCAAGATTTTGTATGATCGATTTCGAACTTATTGTAACTTTAGGGAATAAAGTACACGAATGACAATTACGGGTACTAAAAGTGTGTCAAAATTTTCATTTTAGTCACTAAAGTTGTTTTTGTTCCATTGTATTCAATCAAGCTCAGTGTAGTCAATGGAGTTACCTTTCCGTCCAAAAAATCGATGATCGATTAGTCCACCAACCAAATCTTTTATGTAACAAAATTTCTTAGAAATTGTCTCATTTTTACGACCTGATTTATGCTGATTGTACAATATTTTGTCATTTCAACAAAATGTTCCATAATTTTGCGAGAAGAAAAGTGATTCAATCAATAAGTCCAATTCGTTGGTGGATTCCTTTCGGTAAGCCCATGAAACAAATGAGAATCAGCCCAAATTAGATTGGGCCCACCCATTTTCTTTCATTTGAGATCTAATTATTTATTTTGGAGTTTTGTGTTACTTTTGTCTATTTTTTCATCACGTTATTATCTGTGTTGTTATTGTCCAGAATGCCTTTTTTTTTTTTTACGTAGAAATCTGCAGTCGCTACCCGTCGCAAAACCCCGATCACCTCGAAGGGGCAGATATCCGACCACTGTGAGTGCGCACTAAGCAAACCCCACTCCATGTGCAGTTACCCGCAAACTATACAGGAGTGGTAAACAGCACTAGGCAAGCCCGATGCGACGGACTCGACCAAGGAATTGTTGTCAAGGGATTCAAACTCGTGACTTTCGGTCTCCGCGTTCACCTGCTCCACCAATTCGACCACCTCTGAAGGGGTCCAAATTCCTATTTTGTTAATATTGTGTCTAGACAGTGTTATCGAAATCCATTCCACCACACGTTAATTTTGATTATATATCTACAACATTGCTTGAGAATGACACAATCATGATTTAAATACTATTTCGTTATTACATATTATTATGTACTTAAAATGATTCTCTATTGTGTTATGGAATTTTGTAGTCGAATTTGATGCTTTCATATCCTATATTAAATTATTCTAAAATGTGTTACTCTCGAAATCGGTGTAGTAACCAATTTTTTTGAATTTTATTTTTCCATCTATTCGAAAATAAGCTATTTTAAAGTGTAATTTAACTCCCTCTTAACTTACCGATGACATAAAACCCAGCAACTATGTAAGAATCATGGCTAATTGACCAAAATTTAGGTTTTTAATTTTTTATAGTAAAAATTTTGAAATGGCGAAAAAGTTAATCATTTAACTAGTGGTGCAAACGAGTCGAGCCGATTGGGATGACTCGTGGGTGACTCGAGAATTCAACTGTGCTACATGAAAAGGTTGAAGAGCTACTTGAAAGGGTTGAAGAGCTAGACCCCAAGTTTCTGAATTAGGGTTTATTCCAAGCCTATGTTGTACATGCATGTTCAAGCCCATTGATTCACCCATTCCTGGGCCATAAATACATGTCCACATACAGTTTTTCCTATGAGGAAATTACATATTAACAGTGTTTTAAGTTTTTCAATTCAAAAATCAGGTGTGATGTTTATTTAACTAAAAATCAGATATTAATTAAGTTATAAAATTTATCCACCTCAACCCAACTACAAACCCTAAATTATTTCCTACATCCTCGTCATATATCATAAACCAATTTCTCTACCACTACCACTTCTCCCTCCTCCTCCCCAAATCCATTTCACTACAACCATCAACAATTTTCCCAACACCACCATCACATTGCGGCATTGGAGGCACACCGTTGCCTCACACAACTATAGTGCCGTGCCTCTGCGCGCTGCGCGAGGTAGCGCTTTATAGGACGAGCGACGTGGCTACACCTCTATAGGTTCTTTGACGAAGGGGACACTGATGAAGTTAAAAGTAGGATCAACATGGTGAATCGCTACCGCGCTCTTGTACCACATTTGAGATTTGAAGTTAGAATTGGGTCAATGATCTTAGATCAGAACAATATTTCGTCCAAACCCGATGCTCGAATCCATGTGTAGCACTCAGTTCGCACCACTGCAGCTAATTCACCACTGGAAGTGAAATGGCCGGTGGTGGTAGAAGGTTGTTGAGGTTGTGTCCGTGTTGTTGGCAGTGAGGTGTGTTGGTAAGGTGGCGCTATTAGACCGTGTTGGTGGTGGTGATATGTGACCAGCTATTTGATTAATTTGTGACAACTATTTAATTGTGATTTAAAAATTCGATAATTCGTGAATTAAAAATAATTTGTGACCAATTAATTTGAAAATTTATGACCGTTCAATAAGTTGTAATCTTTAAAAATTTTGATTTGTCGCTTATAATATTTTTAATTTGTGACCGAAAAATAATATGTGACCAATAAATAAGTTATGACCTATAAATATGTAATTGTAATAATTAGCCCCTATTTGGCACACATTCTCTTTCAAAAAAATCTCGCTTTTTTCATTTCAACCACTCATTCTTCAAATAAAATAATATTACACAAAAATCTAAAATTTTTCGTTACTTTTCCACCACACATTCTCCCATCAATCACTATTCCAAAATTTCTATTTCCATTGAAATGGGTGTCAAACACTCACTTAATTGTATAATTATGATCTTAATGTATTTATTTAATAAAATATTTTTAATTATTTAATTATCACCTGAGATTTAAAAATTTAAATTTATTCTCAGCCCCTGCTTGACACCCATTAATTTCTCTTTCTCATTCTCATTTTTCATTTCAACCACACATTCTCCTACTAAAATAATATTACACACAAATAAAAAAAATTTCATCACTTTTCAATCATACATTTCTTACATTAATCACTATTCCAAAAATTATTTCTATTAAAAATGAGTTTCAAACAGGACTTAGTTTTGATTTGATTTATACTTTGCACGTGAAATAAGAATTTTTTTCCTTTTCCTATTTTGAAAAACGACATCGTGCGCTCCAATACCCGCGATACAGGTTTCTACGGAATTAAAATAAGAGGGATAAAAAAGGAAATTCGACTAAAGAACCCTAAAAGTACAAGGATTCGCCTTGCAGCAAATTTTTAGTAGAATATCGTTTCCCAATCTCTCCTTACAGTCTACTCCTCAACTCCGCGGCGTAGATCCGAGGAGTTTTGGAAAAATTCAAAAAAGCGAATCCTTTCTGGTTCAGATCTCTCTTCAAGTTCACTTTTTTTTGTTGCGATCAGGTAACACATGTGCAATTATGTGCACAAATCTCGCGTTTTTTTTTTATTTGAATGAATATATGAAGAGACGTCTTGACTGTTTGAGGATTTATTGTGAAGAAGGAGTTCTGTTTTATTCTTTTTATTTATTGAGGTTGTTTATATGGATCTATTCGTTTTTAAAGTTATTTATTATTTTGAATAAAAAAAATATGGATTTGAAGGGTTTTCTTTGTATCGTATTGATTTAGAATGTGTTCTCAAGTCTTACTTGATTTGTAGTTGTTTAGGGTTCTCGTAGCAATAGTGGTGTTCCAGTTTTCTGTATCTTTTTAGTTTTGCTGTAATGGGTGTGCGAATCGGATTTTGTTCACGTGACTGGTTGATTATCCTATGGAAGTGTTTAAGGTGGATTTGAACTTTTATATTTGTGTGCGTGCTTTTTATGCAGTTCAAGGAATGTAATTTATGATGCTAGACGAAATATCAGTTTGAGTGAATTTGTAATTAGCCTGTCAGACGTTTTTTGTATGTAGTTCATATTTATTGAATGCCAATCATGTAACACTAATAACTATCTTGAAGCAGGAAATTGGGATAGTACCTTCCTTTTTTAACCTATCCTTACTGTTCTGCACATGTTGCCAGTACATTATGAATGGTTTGCTGTCATTGTCTCTTATGGTAGCTGGAACCATAATCCCTGTGGTGTTTGCATAATTCTCAACTTATTTGCATTTTGTTTTCATGAAATCGTGCTTCTCAGTCTTATCTTTATCTGTGAAATTGGATAATGTCACAATTATGCCAAGTGAGTTTCAATCTTTGGCAGTTCAATATAATAATTGCCATTGTTTGCATAGGTCAGTTATGAGATGGTTTTCTACTATACATTATTTTTGTTAGACGCATTCTATTACCTGGCATGCTTTCTAGGGGTTTCACTTTAATTATATGATGATCTCGTGTCGAACTGCTAGTGAATAATGAATTACTTGTATTGAGGTCTTATTTCTTTTACTTTCAGCAGTCATGGCTGGAATGACATCTGAAGGTTCTCAGTTTGATGCAAGACAATTTGACACCAAGATGAATGAGTTGTAAGTTTTTTGCTACTATCAGCGTACCAGGCTTGGAAAAAGTGGTTTGATATGTTTTTTAATTTAATTTAATCTTCCTGCCTATGATCTTAGGATTTATTTATTCCATTCTTCAATCATGAGAGTGATCATGGTACACTTTTCTGGTTTTCTGAATTAATGGTTGCAGACTTGGAACCGATGGCGGTGAGGAATTCTTCACAAGTTATGATGAGGTTTATGAAAGCTTCGATGCTATGGGTTTGCAAGAGAATCTTCTTAGGGGCATCTATGCTTATGGTAGATTGAAATAATTGTTTTATGTTGTACTGAATATTTTTCTGCACATTATTTATTTTCACTTATCCTCAATAACTAGAAAAAAATGTTCTATTTTGAGAATACGTCTCTCGAGTTCATTTTCTATGTCATGTCTACTTTATTAAGTATCTCATTTTTTTGTCTTTTAAATCTTTAGCTTTATAAGCTACAAACCAAGAATTTTTTCCTATTTTTAATCTGTGTATTTAATTTGATGACATATGAGTGTAAATATATGCATTTGTATTTTACTTGCTTTCAGTTTTATGCTTTGTTATATTTTATTTTCCTTTACCTTTTGTTTGGTTTAGCTTAAAAGTTGATAAAAATCTAAGTCGAAGTCAATAATTAATTTTAATCACACATTTCATGGTACCCACAACTTTTATAAACTTTTCAACTCCACATCTACTTTGTCAAAATCTACTAAAAATCTGATTTTTAGCAAAACCAAAGAGGGCCTTATTCTTTCTATTTGGAAATTAGTGCAGCTTAAGGTTTTCTCTGTATTATGTTGAAGGTTTTGAGAAGCCCTCTGCAATTCAGCAAAGGGGGATTGTTCCCTTCTGCAAGGGACTTGATGTGATTCAACAGGCACAATCTGGAACTGGCAAAACTGCAACCTTTTGCTCTGGAATTCTCCAACAGCTAGACTATGGAACTGTTGAATGCCAGGCGTTGGTTCTTGCACCAACCCGTGAGCTTGCACAGCAAATTGAGAAGGTCATGCGAGCGCTAGGTGATTATCTTGGTGTAAAGGTTCATGCCTGTGTGGGAGGAACCAGTGTTCGTGAAGATCAGCGTATTCTTTCCAGTGGGGTTCATGTTGTGGTTGGTACCCCTGGTCGTGTGTTCGACATGTTGCGAAGGCAGTCTCTTCGCCCTGATTACATTAAAATGTTTGTGCTGGATGAAGCGGATGAAATGCTTTCAAGAGGGTTTAAGGATCAGGTATGTTTTCTTTTGTCTTTTATTTGTGTCATTTTTATGTTGGTGGCAGTTGATACGAGTTTTTTTGCTTTATATTTGTGTTTGGTGTATTTTTTCAGCTTGTTTTCATTATTTTTACACATGGTTATTATGCATTCGTGTGTTTGAAGTGTTCACTATTTGCTTAATATAAGCTCTTAACTGAGGAATCTATGTAATATGTCAGTTTTGTTTGTGTATATTATTATCTTGTCATTGCTGTGCTCTGAATAATGTTATTAGCTGCAGCTCACCTGATAATTGATTTCAGCTATGTTCTGTCAAATGCATTATCACGTCACTAATTACAGCTTCTGTTCCTTTCAGATATATGATATCTTTCAGCTTCTGCCACCTAAGATTCAAGTTGGTGTATTCTCTGCGACAATGCCTCCAGAGGCTCTTGAAATCACTCGAAAGTTTATGAACAAGCCTGTGCGGATTCTTGTGAAACGTGATGAGCTGACCCTTGAGGGTATCAAGCAATTCCATGTTAATGTTGAAAAGGAGGAATGGAAGCTCGAAACCCTGTGTGATCTTTATGAGACCTTGGCTATCACACAGAGTGTCATCTTTGTTAATACCAGGCGTAAGGTTGACTGGCTCACCGACAAAATGCGAAGCCGTGATCATACTGTCTCTGCCACCCATGGAGACATGGACCAGAACACCAGAGATATCATTATGCGGGAATTCAGATCTGGTTCTTCACGTGTTCTCATCACCACTGATCTCTTGGCCCGTGGTATCGATGTCCAACAAGTCTCTCTTGTGATCAACTATGATCTTCCAACTCAGCCGGAGAACTACCTCCATCGTATTGGGCGTAGTGGACGATTTGGAAGGAAGGGTGTTGCTATAAACTTTGTTACCAAAGATGATGAGCGCATGCTTTTTGACATACAGAAGTTCTATAACGTTATAGTTGAGGAACTGCCCGCTAATGTTGCTGATCTTCTCTAAAGCGATTTTGATTCATCGAGGTTTTACGATCTTTAATTCCAGTAATTTATTATCTCATTTCTTAGGTTAGTTTAAAATGTGTAATGGACTTTCGATTGGGAGATGCATAGTCCCATGATTTGCGAAGTCGACTTTATTATTTCCCAATTTGGTTGCACCTCCTAAATTTTTGGTACTTTTTTTTTTGTATTGTAATTGTCCAAAATAACTACAAATTTGGATGTTTGACTCTCAAGTTCTAAAGTTGGATTCTATTTTGGTTATAATTACGTGTGCTTTACCATTAAGAAGTGTTGGTCCCTAAAGCTTTTAATTGTTGAGGTTGAGTCTGCACTATGGAGCCCATGGATTAAAATCGGATTTTTTGTGGATCTTTTTTAAAGGTTAATAAAATGTGTGGTTGAAAGTTGTAGATTTCATGAAATGTGATTAAAATTAATTATTTATTTTGATTAAAATCTGGATTTTCAGGTCGACTAAACATGTGTTGACAAATGGTGGATGAATTTTTAAATAAAAAAGCCATCCGAAACCACTTAAATAAAAGCGAAAGTTAGGCTATACTTTTCCTTGACGGCTTACTATGCACCTAAATACGTAAAATCTATTAAAAATATCTACCACTCCAACAATTCTTGATGAAAGTGAGATGTGTTCATTAAAAATCAAATTTTAATCTAAATCAAAGTCAAATAATCAATATTAGCCACATATTTTATTGGTTATACAACTTTCTAACCACACATTTCATCAACTTTTATCAAAATTTGATTTTAATTGGGGTGTTTCGGATTAAAATCAGATTTTAATCTAAGTCAAAGTCAAACAATCAATATTAACCACATTTTTCATGGGTTCCACAGCTTTTGAACCACTCATTTCAAAAAAATTTATTACAATTTATTAAAAATCTAATTTTAATCTCCACCAAACACCCTCTATAAATTGATTTGATTATTGAATATTTAAAATTATAGATAAACTTTAAGAATACATAGCTTGATGCACAATCAAAGCCAGCACACAAAAGACCACCAAAAAAAATAAATTATGGTACTTAATTTTCGAGTTCATAATCAAACTTGAAATTAGTATATTATCCTGCGAATATTTTCAAAGGATTCCTCTAATTCTATCCAAACATAAGAGGATTTTTTCAACCTTTCATTTTCTGGCTTTAATTTTTTTCAGCCTTTCATTTTCTTTCATTGAGATTGATACAACCAAAACTAACATTTTGGTTAAGCCCTTGAAGAGGAATAATTAACAATCTCACGCCTTACACTTTTCTTACTTTGACATAATTGTCTAAATTTAAAAAAGTAGCTTTAACAAACACATGCTCCATTGAAATTATTGATGTGAATAATTACTTTACCAAAAATGTTGTTACATCATGAATTTGTATAGCATGTTACGTATTAACGATGCGAAAACTTATAGGAAAGAATAAAATCTCACAAACACTCAAACTTGTTGATTAGAAATATCGATTTTTTTTTTTATATATTCGTGGATGTTTAGGCCAACTTGCGCGCACCTCGACTAATCTCACGAGGTTCTGAAGTTTACAGTCGGCACTCACCTCAGTGGCCTTGAGGGAACTCGAATGGTGACCATTGGGGAGCAAATCCAAGGTCTGACCAATTGAGCAATCCCTCAAGATTATTTAGAGGCCCATGTTTGGTACACATTATAATTTTCATTCTCATTCTTCTACTCATTTTTAACCACACATTATACAATAAAATAATATTTTTCATCACATCAATAACTTTTCCTTCTTTTTCAACCACACAAAACCATACATTCTCCATTAATTTACTATTCCAAAATACATTCTTTTAAAATAATGTGGCTCAAACACACAGAAATATCAAATATATACCAACAAAGATAGAATAATTATTCATATTTAAGCATAATAGAATATGAATAATAACTAAATTCCTAGATAACGACTGACTTTAGATAACGATAAGATTATAAGAATTAAAGGTAGTCAGTAAATCTAAATGGAATTATTAATCTAATTGATTTTAAGAAAATTATCCAGAATAACACCCCCCCTTCCCCCCAACCACAAAAAAAGAAATAAAAAAATCTCGAAAAATTACTTACTTTTTTCATGAACTCTTCTCCATTTTGTATCGTATCACATATAGTTTTTGTATCTATTTCATAAACCCTTATTCTCATGTGTCTCTCTTTTCTATCGAATGCTCCAGTCATCTGGCAAAGTTAGATGTGTGTAAAATAGATGGATGTGTAGACAAGCTCATCTGAATCGCTTTTAAAGTTTTGTTTCTTTTAAATAATTAATAAAAAAGAAAATTATTAATCAAACAATAAGGATCTTGTGACGTGATCTAGCATGCCCAAAAATATATACAGCTTATGTCTATCAGTAACATATGCTTGAGCGGTAAAACATCCCAGTCTCATTTGATACCATTAACTTTTGGATGGAGATGTAAATTAGTCGAGTCGAAGTTCACAACTCGGACTTGGCTTGGGTAAAAATGGATCGAGCAGACCTTTTCGAGTCGAGCCATTTTTTTCTCATTTTTTAAAGGCAGCCATGGTTGCCTACTTGCCTTCACAAGCAGGTGGCTGCTTTATTTCCAAGAGATAAACCATTGGTGTGGCTGACACGAGTTAGCTCGGGTCAACACTTGAAAATGAGGCTCGGTTCCATGAGCCACGAACTGCTCGAGCCGACGAGCCGAATTGACATCACTATTTTTGGCTAATATATTCACCTGCTGTTTTTAATAATTGGACTATATTTTGATTGTATGAAAGGTTCATAATCTTTATACATTTTCATATTTATGTATCAAACTTTTTTCGTCACCTTCTTATTTTCAAATTAACATAAATTGTTTATAATTATGATTTCTCTTCAAAAATGTCTTTCAAATAAAGTAAAAAGGCTCATTAGTCCATTGCATTTCTAAATAAACAAAACAAATGCAAAAATGAGATTAAATATTTGACGCTCTTATTTTTGGCCGGAAATCATGATTAAGGATAATAAATTCTGATCAATGTAATGTTAAAAATAAGAATGTTGTGAAGAAAAAAGTTAAGGATATAAGTGTGATAATGAATAAAGGTTAACGACCTTTAATGTAATTAATATGTGATATATTTATAAAAAGAAAAAGTGGTATAAATATAGTCACCCTTAACTTTCTAACGGGTAAATGAATAGTGAAGAAGTGAATAATATTTATACATTCTAAGGAAAATGCCGGTCTCAAACCTTTCATTGAATTACTGCTTGTATCTCAACATTTGAGTGGCTGTATCCACAATTTCAAACATTTCAATTTGTTGCATTCGTAGAAGAAATGGACGGCATTTCCTCATTAGTGAAAGGTTTAGGACTGTAGCTATTATTTTCCTAAATTTTATAAATTCGCTGTTTGGTTTAGCAAAAAATCAGAATTTTAATAGATTTTAATAAAAAAAAAAATGATGAAATGTGTAGTTGAAAAGTTTTAAATTCCACAAAATATATAATTAAAATTAATTGTTAATTTTAATTTAAATTCTTAAAAATATATTAAGCTACACCAAACGGGCAATATGTGGAGTGCTTTGACTATAGAGTTTATTAACACTTAGGGTGTGTTTGGGCAACATTATTCTAGAAGAATATATTCTGGAATGGTAGATTGATGGAGAATGTTTGCTTGAAAAATAAGGAAAATTTATTAATGAGATGGAAAATATTATTTTATTGAAGAATATGTGATTGAAAATGAGTATAAGAATGAAAATGAAAATTTTAATATCAATGAACCAAATAGGCTAATTTTCTTGCATCTATAGCACATCTTCAATTTAGCTAAAAATCAGATTTTATTTTATTTTTATTTTTTTGATAAATGTTGAAAAAATTGTGAATTCATGAAATATGAAATTAAAATTAATTGCCGTATTTGACTTAATTTTTTATAAAAAAATTTAAGCTACACCAAAAAGGACATAAATAGTCTACGAGTCCCGATCAAAAAAATAAATAAATAAATAAAATAAGAAAATTAAGGGTGTGTTTGAGCCACATTATTTTGGAAGAATGTATTTTGGAATAGTAGATTGATAGACAATGTGTGGTTAAAAAAGAAGGAAAAGTTATTAATGTGATGAAAAATTTTATTTTATTGAAAAATGTGTGGTTAAAAATGAGTTGAAGAATTAAAATGAAAATTTGAACCACAATAGCTAAAATTTGAAAAAACAGACCAAATTGTGCTCTCGGTTTGTTTGACTGGTCCACTGATCATAACCTTGAATTTCACGAGGCAAGTTGATTTCCCATATTAAACGCCATCTAGAATCCAATCCCACCAACAAAGAGGAGTTTCAAAAGCCCCAGTGAATTTTCTATTTGCCTGACAGTTTGTTTTGGCTTGACTTCTGCACAAACTTGATACCAAAAAATTTGAAGTCAAGCCTCAAACTTTCTCCACCCCATCAAGAAAAATCTCAAGAAATCCATGGAGGATTACAGATCAAAATCTTATAATGTCGACAGAATGCAGATAGAGCCTTATTATGGACGCCCCTCTACCAGGCCTACTGATTTCAGGTCATACAGTACTTCATATGCTTCTTATTCTTACTATTATGCTGCACCGCCGTCTCCTCTGGGGCAAACTGTGCCACCGGCGGCTCTAGGTCCGCCACCGCCCAAGGACTGGAATCTCAAGAAAGGCAAAAGCACAAGTAGGTCAACTTCAAAGTCTTGGACTTTCAAAGATCCTGAGTTCCAGAGGAAGAAGAGAGTGGCTAGCTACAAAGTCTACACTGTTGAAGGCAAAGTCAAGGGATCTTTGAGGAAGAGTTTCAGGTGGCTTAAGGATAGGTACTCCCAGGTGGTCTATGGCTGGTAGTGATTTTACAATTCATGCTATATAATTTCCTTTTATGCTGTGTCCTTGTATTTGTGCTGGAATATTAAACAATATTTTGTTTCATGGGCTTTTAACATAAAATTTGTAAGATAAGATTTACGTCTATTCGAGCGATTTTGTCTGTGTTTGTATGATTAATCACAATAGCCTTTTTCTTATCATTTATGGATCATTGTTGAGGATTTTATCCCACGAAGTATATAAATGAAAATGATAACCATTCTACGATGGCTTGAGCTACTCGTCTGAACAAGATCGTTTAAGATGGAAACCAAGACTCAATAATCATGATACCAAGTTCTTGATGGGGATCTAGATTGCATCATTCTTGAGATTCTCTTCCCAAGGCTTTTATTCTACGATAAATTTTTTTTGATGTGATTCTGGAGAAATATGCATATATGACTGTATATCGGGAAGGATAAGATGTAGTGTCTAGTGGTGTGAAAGAAACATGCTTGACTAATAAATTTTGATGTTTCTTTTTGGAATATAGTTTTGGATATTTGTTTGTGCAAGTAAATGATTTTGGTTTAACTAGTTTCTTTTGTGAATTTTCCTTTTAGGCCCCTTTTGATAGCCATGATTTTCCAACTTTTGCACCCGTTTGATAGCAAAATTTTCCCCTCAATTTTTTTTCCACCTTTCCACATTTTCCAGCTTTTGGATGAAAACCTTTTCCTGTTATTTTGGTTAGAATTGATTTTCCAGGTTCTCAAGCCTTTTTTTTTTTGGCAATTGGAACAAATTCTTGATTCAATGGTAGAAAAAATTATCACTTTCATGGACAATTTCCATAAAAAAACAAAGCCAAACGGAACCAAACTTTCAACATTTTTCAGGTGAAAAATTATACCAATCAAATACAATTAATTATAATTCTCAGTAAAACAATTTCTAGACAATTTAATTCTCTGTAAAACATTTTCTTTTCACCTATTTTCCACCTTTGCAATCAAACGGAGGGAGTAAGTGTTGAAATATGAGTTCTTGGCTTAAGGTTCTTTATTCAATCAAGAAGCGAAATATAGAAAAGATTTTATCAAGTCTTAGGGTCTATGACGATAGATCTGGAATTTCTGGGGCTCTCACTTTCCTTCTTAATTCTTGCTCAAAAGGAATGCATTGATAGAACTGGCCTTCCCTTGTAGGTCGCCATTGCATGAACTTTGTCTATAGACTCCAAGCTTCCAATTGATCAATTATGCTTTCAACTTTAGCGCCTCTCTGACAATCATTATTTGAAAACTTTTTTCTTTTCCATAAACTTATTTTCAACTACACATTCACACAATAAAATATTTTGCACGTAATTCCAAAACTTTTCCTTACCTTTTAACCCCCACATTCTCCTAAAAATCACTATTCAAACCATTGTTTTTCCCAAATAATAGTTGTCAAACAGTGGCTTAGTTGCTCTCGATAGCAAACTAACCAATTGTGCACCTGGCACTTGACTGAATTCCAAATCTGTCTCTGAAAACTTTGGCAAGGATGATTGAAAGTCTTTTTTCTGCCTTGCCTTTAAATATGCCTAACAGGTGTAGTCCCTATGGAGCAAAGAGAATGCAATGAATGTTGTATGACCAAACTCGTAAATGTGGTTTTCTCAGAGTTGTTGATTTTGGTAAAAGTTTAAATCATTATAATTTGGGGATATCTGTGATATTTTCTATAGGCTTCTGTTTTTGGAGGATTATAGATCATGGGAGTGTTTATTTCCTTATTCCGCTACGCCAGCAAATAAGTTTTTGAAGTAGAATAACCTTTTAACCCCTCACCATGCTTTACAAATAAGCAATTACTGATATAAAAGGGGCATTCAATATCTGTAAAATGAACTAGGTTTGTGCCGTAATGATGTTGTAGTACTTGTTACTTGTAGCTTGTTAAGGAATTGGAGAGTTTATTTTTGTTGCATTCCTGCATGGCTTTTGATATAGATCATAGTAGAAATAGTTAGCCATCAGAAACTAGTTCCATTATATGCGGCCTAAATGGCTGTGCTTGTATAATTTTCTCATCATCTGTGCCCTGCAGCATCTGAAACATTGAATCATGCTTTCAATGTAATGTCTCGATTGAATTTACTGTGCAACCTTTCCTTGTATGAGTTGCTTCATGTTATCATCTTGATAGAATTCTGAAGTGCTCGTCAGCATCTAGTTCAAATAATTTGATTTAGGCATCTAGAAGATTACTAAATTTGAAATACTGCCAATTTTTGGTAAGGACTTACATTATCAACATGGTATTAAAGCGTGCAAAGGTCATGGGATCAAGTCTAGTTGCGACCCATTTATGAAAATGGAGTCGTCAAGAAATGAGACTGCCCAGCATGTGAGGGGCGTGTTTGAAGCCTTTAGACAGGTTGTTCAATAGTAATTTGTATGGGGGTATATGTGTTTGATTTACTGAAAGGGAAGTGTATGTTTTTGTTTTCATGAAATGGAACTTTTGGGAGTTTTTGCCTTTTGGTTACAAGGAAGGTCGTGTCATATGGCAAGATGGGCCATTGCATGTTTCTTAAATTTGTTCTTTCTTAGAAAACTCTTTAGGCACTTGGTAACCAAGATTTCAGGGATTAGTTCCGCTGATTTCAAAGAAAAAATTGGTAAGGCTAGAAGGTATTGGAACTTATGGCAAAAAATCGAATTAGACATCAGAACTGTCTGCAGTGGCATCAGTCGAATAAAATTGATCAAATGTAAGTGATATCGAGCTTCAAATTCGACGGTTTTGACGTCTAAAATTTACACAGTTGGGTTTTTCAACGTACTGAAATTATCCTTTTGTCATGTAAACGTTGAGTTTTCATTGTTAATCTTCTCTCCTTCCTTCTCTCTTATCCAGTGGTTGGTAGGTGAAAGGTTGTTTAGAATCAAGGGAAAAGCCCACAAAGATTTGCTGCTACGAGGAATGGGTAGTGATCAGTTGATGTAGATGTGTTTTTATTGCATGTTTTATGCAATATTTGACAGAATTAGACGGTGTATTAGAGGATACGCTACGTTTTGTATCCATCAACTGGGCTTCTATATTTTAGTTTTTTTGAGAAGTTGCAACTGGCTGAAAAGGGATTGTTGAGCACGAATTGTCAAACATGTGTGTATTTTGTGCAAAAAATACTAGTTCAATCTCGCAGCCAGGGATAAAATCCAAAACGTGATTAAGTTTTACATTGTTTGGGGCCTGGGATGAAATGTTAGCAGATTTTGATATTGTCGCGACCAAGAAGAAGAAACATGTAAAACATATTGAATTCTCTTCTTTTCAATTTTCTTCTCTCAGTATAGTAGTTCAAGTTAGAAAGTTGAACATTTTTTCAATGCTCCTCGCCAAATGCCCTTCCTTGGGTTGGGGCAAGACAGCACTGAGTAGTTCGCTCCAGGACTCCACCCCCTCGAGCGCAGGATGCCTGCCGCGATGGAGCTAGGAGCAGACCTATACTTTCCTGGGGCTATTAGAAAGTTGAACATTTTTTCAATGCTCCTCGCCAAATGCCCTTCCTTGGGTTGGGGCAAGACAACAGTGAGTAGTTTGCTTTCTGGACCTCTAATGCCCTCCAAAAGGAAGGAACGACTTGCAAACCTTTCCTTCACAAGTTAAACATGCAAAGATTAACATTCACTTTTAACTTGGATGAATCCATTAGTCTGCCACAAAAGTGCTATGTTGAAGATAGATGTTATGAGTAACACGGAAGTGATGAAATGGGAGAGGAAAAAGAGGGGTCGTGGGACGGGAGGGCAACGGTACGAAATGGAGAACTGTTGGTGTGGAATAGAAAGTAGTTAGGTGGATATTAAGAAACGTTTTCGATTTTTATATGTCGCAAGTGTACGGATTGTAACAAGAAGCATAGTGGACCAATAAGTCTGGATATCGTTTTCACGAGAACTACTATATAACAATTGGTTAAATTATTCCTAACTTTATTTTGATCGAAAACAAATAATGAGGTTTGTGTTTGGTGTATAAATTATTCTAACTAAACTAAATTATCTAACGTGCACAATTGATCGAATTTAGGTTTTAAAAGTATGAATGTGGATGTTAGAACTTACAATTTACCTATGAATCCTCTTTATAGGGTGTTTGGTTTAAATTAAAATCAGATTTTAAGTGGATTGTGATAAAAGTTTTTGAAATATGTGGTTGAAAAGATGTGGGACTCATGTAATATGTATTGGTATTGATAGTTTGACTTTGATTTAGATTAAAATCAGATTTTAATTAGAGCCAAACAGGCCCTTAATTTGCCAATCAAGATTTATTAGTGTTGTAGTGTTCGGTCAAATTCTTCTAAAATGTTCAATTTATCACTCTCGAGTTCGTTTTGTTTTAATTTAACTAATTCAATTTCATATCTTTATATAAATCAATCATAGTTAAATGAAGTATTGATTCTAAAAACTTATATAATGTCCGTAATAATTAGTATATGTATCTCTACATGTTATACAAAATTACCAAATTTTACTATGTGGTCTAAATTTAAACTTTGCCTCTCGATTCGTAATAGATTCACAAAATCATTGAATAATTGGCCAAAGAATTCAAAGCATTAAATTCATGAATAAAATCAACACATATACATTTAAAGAAATATAATTTTGAATAAAAGAAATAAAGGGTTACACATAAATTACATTGTTCTCTCTAGTTATAAATTTAACTACTCATAATAATGAAAAAAATATGTATAAAGTTTATAATCGGGCTTTGAAATCTTTGATCATGGAAAGAATTGGATTTTGCACCAAAAATCTTTTTCAACCTCAAAAGTCTTCAAACCCTAACTTTTACTCTTTGATCCTGATGATTATATATTTTTCTCTTTCCTAAATTGTGTTCTCT
This sequence comes from Fraxinus baroniana, assembly GCA_903798355.1. Taxonomy (NCBI): domain Eukaryota; kingdom Viridiplantae; phylum Streptophyta; class Magnoliopsida; order Lamiales; family Oleaceae; genus Fraxinus; species Fraxinus baroniana. The sequence goes on from CAIGRO010023538.1 coordinate 29,776, forward strand.
GGAGTTGTATATATATCTTCTTCGAGTCTTGGGAGAGTTTTAGTTGAATTTGGCTTTTAAAATTGATGAATTGCACTTCAAAATCCCATGTAGTGGCACTGCGAATCTGATCTTTTTCCCGAGGCACTCACTTGGTGGCGCCGAGGTGCCATTTGCTGCTCCCACTCTGCGTCTTTTTTTTTTTGTTATAACTTTCTCTTCCGATATTTTATTAAGGCAATTCAAAGTGCGTTGAAAATATAATTCAAATGACTACAACTTTGCTTTAAATAGCCTTTTTCAATTTGAACGTTTACTATATCAAAAATGAGTTTCAATCTCTGACTAAAAATCTGGAATATACTTATGCTATTGAAAATTGATTTATGAAAATATTTTAATCATATTTAACTCATTTTTGACTTCTAATTGACTCTTAGCATTTTCGAATCTTCATCGTGAGGTTCGACACAACTTTTAAATATTTACACTTTAGTCTCCAAGCTTTAGATCTTGCCATTTTTTTTTACCAATTTTCGCTTCTTTCTATTAATTCCACTTCATTTTATCGAGTTTCATCTAATAAACGAAATATACAATAAATTATTTTATAATTGTTCAAAAGAAATATTAAATGTCAATATTTTTAAGTCCAAATAAGCGCATAAAATACGTTTATCAAGAAACATTTATTTTTATTTCATAGTAGGATCAATGCTAACAAGACACCCTGATTAGTATATAAATTATCAAAACCTGTGCAATTTCAAACCAACCGTTTCAATTTTGCGATATTTTTGTTCTCCCCAGTTGCATAGAGTGAGATGGAAAAAGATAAGATCACATGATGCCCAATGTCACCACTTTTACTGGAGAGTAGGGCCCCTATTTATGCCTTTTGCCCAACCCAAACAGCCACCTTAAAAACTCCAACACACACTCCAACCCTATCTTGACCTCTTTCAAATCTATTCTGTAAGGGTCAGGTGCCCCTAGCTATTTTGTCCCCCATCAAGTACTTAATCCCTTGAGAGATGCTAATGGGTTGCATCTCACAACAGTGACAACAATTTAGGCTTACAAAACATTGAATTTCTCTGCTTGTAATTAACACAGATGATGCTGGTGGCAACATCTGTTTGATTTGTGTTTTTTTTTTTTGGTCATTGTCCAACCAAAAACCGCCCGAGCTGAGCTATAAGTACAGGCTTTGACTTACAGAGCCTTGCCAGACAACACACATTGGGGGTGGGGCCAAAATTTTTTTTTTTCTTTAAATATTGAAGTGGGGCCTCGGTACAATGAGGCACAGTGAGGGGGTCTGTAAAATGTTTGGCAAAACTTCCCTGTACTTGGGGAATTTTCCAAACCGCCAAATGTCTTCTGTATTAGTTTTGGCTAACATATTTTCTGTACAAATAGCAAATCTCCAAAACATTATTATTATTATTATTATTATTTTTTGAAACTTGTACATCTTTCTTGGCAAAAGGAGCTATTGAATACCTTTGCTAGCCGGAGTAAACATTCAAATATCTATCCTACATCCATTCGTCAAAGTATTACCAAATTATAATTGGCCGAGCACAATAACTTCTTAAGCCCTGGTATAAATTAAAATTAGATTTTTAGTAATTTTCGATTAAAAAAAATGAAATATGTGATCGAAAAGTTATGAATCCTATAAAATGTGTGATTAAAATTAATTATTGACTTTAATTTGAGATTGTTATCAACTTTTAATTTACACCAAATATGGGCTAAATCTTTTTCAAGATGAAGGAAAGCAAAAACTCCGATGAAGCAGCTTATCAATAATTTAGGATTTATTTGGCAGGATTTTTACTTTTGCTTCTACTTCTTGTAGAAGAGCTTCTTGACGAAGTTGCCATAAGCATGTTTCCTCTAAAAACACTTCTAATAAGATAAAACACTTTCAAAAAATTATTTAGATATTTTCAAAAATAACTTCTTATCTCATAAACATTTTCAACTTTTAAAAACCATGCCAAACAGACCTTTATTGACAAACAATTGAATCCATTAATCTCTTTTTATGGTACAGGCTGTAGTAGTATATATGTAGCCAACATATATACTAAATTTCATTGTGGGACACGTCACAATCATATGGGACTTGAAAACTTTTCAAAAGCACTGAGCAATTTCAAATAGCCAAGTGTGAATAGCTGCTAATATGACTACAAAATAGTGTTGTGATTGACCATTCTATTATAACAGAGGCACTATGCAAAACAAGAATGACAGTTCCTGCTGGAATACAAAACCATAAAGGATGAAAAATGGTACATAGTAATGCATTATATGAGGCCCCATCTAAAACCAATCTTGTCACACAAACTAATCACACCACAAGCAATAATTTCGTTACGACTTGCGTTCCGTTGGGTAATCACCAAGTTTCTCCATCTGCCAGCTTTCGTGTGGGGCGACATGGTCGTGGTAAGAAGTATATAGCTGAAAAGTAAAAGATGAAGATCAGTTTTTCTGTACAGTAAGCCTCCTTCGAAACAATATGACTGAAGAAAAATGGAGATTGTAGCGTGACTCGGGGCTTTCCCGTCTAAATCATAGTGGAATATAGAAAAGGCTATTGAGTATACTTCTCTTACAAAAAATATCCAATCCCATAAAGGAACGAGATATTTTCTTGTCTTTCATCCTAGTTATCATTATCACAATCGTAATCTTACTGGGTAAATTTTCTGATCTCAAGGATGTATTGCTAAGTTAGAGTAGGGTCGGATAGTCTACTTAGTGAAATGTCCCTGCCTTGTCTGTCAAAAGCTACTTTCAGTCCACTTGTTGGTAGAATAAAGGTATAGTAGAATGGAGTTAAAGGAAATCTTATATTCCGTCACATTTTCCGTTCAGTTTGAAATTTCCTTCCAATCTAAACCTCGGATATGATTTTCACTTCTACTTTTCAACTCATCGTCGTGTGCTTTTCATTCAACTTTTCACACTACCAACATACCTCTAATTCGACCATTGCTACATAACTTTGATGTCCTACATTTTCAATTTGATTTGATATCATTAAATTACAAAGTGAAAAGTAGTATCCACTACTCTTCAAGAAACACTTGGTTGACCATAAAAAAAGCTCATGTGATATATATACAAAAATGAATGTCTGGTTTAATTTAATGCATACAATCCGTTAAATCGACATGACCCACTACTTGTTACTCGTACACCAAGCCTGGAAAGCAATGAGCGAAGGTTTTAATAAATTGAAAAGAAATTGAATGAAGCCGGGACAGAACTTAGTACCTCCATTTTTGTTAAAAGCTCATTTGCTGTAGGGGCCGAAAGTACAATGTCCCTAGCACCTGGCTTGATGAATCCTTCTTCAACACCTTTATCAAATAATGTGAGCAAAGAGTTATAGTACCCATCGACATTGAGCAAACCTACCTGTTCAGATAATTACTCAAATCATTAGAAAATAATCCAATTTACTAAACCAATGGGATACAGGTAGATACATCACCGGCTTTTTATGAATTCCTAGTTGTGCCCACGTTATCATTTCCAACAACTCTTCCATGGTTCCATATCCTCCTAAGAAATTTAGGACAAGGAAATGCCAATCTCTATAAGTTAATGGGGAGAAAAACATAATAACTCTTCAGAATAAGCCCATGTTTGGTTCCACTAAAAAAGCAGATTAAAATTCAAATCAAAGTCAACAATTAATTTTAATCAAACATTTCATGATGGACCCATGACTTTTCAACCCCACATTTTATCTTTTAACAAAAACTATTAAAATTTTGATTTTTATCTAAACCAAACAGGGGCTAAATTTGTTACCATTCCATTTACTTACCTGGAAGAGCAATAAAGGCCTCTGCCTCCCTAGCCATTTCAGCTTTACGCTCATGCATGTCGGAAACAATTCTTACGGTTCCAACGGTTTCCCCTGATATCTGTCAATATCACTCATCAATGACCCCTTATCTGAAATAAACTAATTTCACTGCAGGACATACTTAAAACAGTTCCATAATGAGAACTAGTATTAAATAGAGTCAACAATGTGCATAACCATGAAAGTTCAATTCAAATTTTCCATTGTAGCTTCTGCTCAATGCAGTTTTTAAGTATATTTGACATGCCTCGAGAAGCAAAGCCGAGATAATAACAAGCAACTGATTCTAATGCAAAGTGAAAATGTCAAAGAAATATGAAAAGGACAGCATCATTATCTGTCCTCTAGTCCCAAAAGACGTTGATAATTAGGACCTGATTTCATCTTATCAATACAAATTAATAAAGACGGCGAAATGAAATTAACTAATCAAATTTTGGAGCTCAAATATTATTGAATTGAAGAATAGGATAAGGTTCCAAAATTTTGTGGAATTACCTCAATAGGAACAAGAGCTTTTGGAATGACTCTGCAATTATGAAGCAATAAACCAGCTAAGTGCTATGAAAATAAAGACAAACAGAGTGCCTAAACGGGAAAAAGAAAAGTGATTGTTCAATGACCAACATGAAACAACTACGTCCATTCCGTGACTAACAGTGTTTTAAACCCGAATAAATCTTACATACCCAAGAACATCGCAGCCACCATCATAGACTCTCAGAGAAATTAGCCCCATTAACCCAACACTTCCTCCCCCATACACCAAGTCTATCTTCCTTTTAACCTGTCATCAACATCCACAAAGCATAAAATCATTAGCATAATAATCAAGTCAATCCCACTATCCAAGTAGAACCTTGACAAGAACAAAATCATGAGATAGTAAGGTTAAGCCCTAATCTCAATAGTAAACTTAAAATAATGATTAGACTCTCCAAAGTCCAACGAGTTATCAAAAAATCAATCGTACCATGATAAAAAAACACAAACAAAAATACAAAGGGATGATTCTATGAACATAGAAAAGCTAAAACCATTTGACACGAAGTCAAAACACGAGAATCCCATAAGCAAAACGCAAAAGTCAATGTTTTGACATCAAAAGACAGAACAATAAAACATTTTCGTCAACTGTTGTTAAACCAAGATCAAAATTCAATCAAAGATTGACCCATAGGAACCCACCAATTCATTGCCCAACTCAATAGCAGCATCACTGAAGACTTTCCTGTTACCCGGGTGGCTTCCACAGAATACACAGATCTTCTTGAACTTCCTATCGCTTCCTGTATTGTTCTCCATTCAATCTCCACTTATATAAAGTTATTAAAAAATAAGAACTGTTTTAGTATATTGAAAATTCAGTTCTTGATACCGTATATGTATATAAACGTATATAAGACAATATCAAACGGAAGGATGAAATGGGGAAGTGAAGTTAGATAAATGACAATTTGGGTATTGCTTGGATTGATGAATTAGGCAGTTGAGGCCAGAGATTATTAATAAATTTTCGAAAGCGCCTGCGCTTATGTATGTGTGTTTTTGTGCACTCGCCAATGATTAAAAAAACATAAGCAGCCCACATACTCTAATCTCTGTCGGCGTTTAAATTTTGATTAGGAAATTAATACTTTGATATTTAAAGATTCCCTAAAGCAACGTTAGAATTTGTTATTTCAAAATAGGATGTCAATCCTTAAAAATCTGAACTGAAATTGACCCAAACGAGTTGACTCACTAAATTTTCATCTTTTGCATCCAAGGGTCCCATTTGATAGGTTTCTACTTTTGCAGCCTCAATTATTCCATCTGAATTTTTTTGTTTCTTACAGAAAACATACTCACACAGTGGGTTGATCTCACCGCGTATTTAAAAAAGTGAAGGGCCCACATGTTGTGTGTGCTGTGTAAAATTTCTGTTGATTTTGCTTCTGTATGAATCATTTCTCTTGCATTATTGCTTCTGCTTTTTATTAAAAAAGTTTAATGAAAAAAATATAGTATTTGATTATTTTTTCTAAAAGTTCTTCTAGCGAAACAAATTATAACAAGAAAGTTATCCATATATATTCAAAAATCAAAATCAACATTTTAGGTTCATACTTTTGCAGCATCAATTATTCCATCTGTACAGTTTTTTTTTTTTTTTTTTTTTTT
>CAIGRO010023544.1:0-20458 GCA_903798355.1 Fraxinus baroniana
GTAAAAGTAAGACAAAAATAAGGAAAAAAATTGAAAGGCGTGTCAAAAAAAAAAGAAAAAGAAAAAAAATTAAAAAAAAAAGTCACAGACATGCAAGGCAAAGCGTAAATCCTTCTCCTACGCTCCAAGCGCAGGAGAATAGGACTGTCATTTTTCATTCGTTGTTAACTTGCTAGAATAATAAAAGTTCTATTCCAAATTTAAATAGGAAAGAGAACTAAATGACTCATCTGGACTGAATATGGACTGAATAGCCATGAAAAAAGGCTGCTCAGCCTGGGAAATTGGGCTGAACAGCCATGCAAATGGGCTGCTCAGTCTGTGAATTTGGGCTGAACAACCATGCAAATTGGCTGCTCAGCCTTTTAATGTGGACTGAACAGCCATGAAAAAAGGCTGCACAGCCAGGGAATTTGGGTGGAACAGCCATGGATAGGGTTTGTGCAAGTGTGACACGTGGTCTCGATGTTCGAGCCAATGATTACCCTGGGATGGTGGATGTTCGCCGCATGGCATGATGGAGGGCCAGGATTCAGAGACCTTTGGTCTTCTTCAGAGTCCTATAAATACCCCCTACCCCACTTCATTTGGCACTTTTCAATCTTCAAACTCTCCTCGAACCACCTTGGGTTTAGGTTTAATGTAAGACCTCGTGCCTTTTAGATAATTTAAGTTTTTATTTTCTAAAAATGTCGGGTAGCATTAGTTCGTCAGGGTCGGGCTCCACATCCGAGGATGCTGGGCATTCTATAATTCTCCTAGCAGTCCCCTCAGACACTAGGTCTGTCCTGAATTATCCCGACCTTAGAGGTCGATATAAAGAGCACGAAGTTATAGCTATGGCTAGGGAGTTCTGGCTCATGCCGAGGAGTGATATTAGGACCCTCGATCCGAGGACAGTATAGTTAGTGCCCGAGTAGGGGAGATAGAGGTTTTCAGGGACTTGTTGAAGGCAGTATTTAGATGGCCTCTTCATCCTTTCTTCATAGAGTTCTCTGTCGGGCACTTCATGTGTCCAGGACAGCTCGTCCCTAACGCATGGATGATGATTATGTATGTTTTCATAGCATGTAGGTTCCTGTCCATAACCCCTAGGCTCGACCTCCTTAGGATGGTGTTCTAGCTGAAGTCGTTATCGAGCTATAATTGCTTTGTCTACATGTCAACCCGAGACAGGTTTAAGATTCCCAAAATGTCGTGCTCCCTCAAGGGATGGAAACAAAGATATTTTTTATTCATCCTCAAGACCCTGATCATCCTTTTGGTCATCGGTGGACTATCCCAGACACTCCTTGATTTAACGAGGGACATGCCTATTTTGAAGATTTAGAAAGAGATAGGCAGAGTTTGGAAGATCTCAAGCCTCTATGTTATGATCTTGATGACTTGCTCGAGGATGACATCCTCGACCGCACAAATGTGAAAGGTTTGGAGGGTAGGGGTGATCCTCCTCGATCTCTATTTAAATATTATATCTCTACCAGTCCTCAAGCTAATGCTTTTTTTGGTTTTTTCAGACGATATGACTTTCAATCCTCAGGCTATTCGACTGGCGGTGAGCCAAAGATCAAAAGTTCACCAGTCCTGGGCAGAAAAAGGGAAAAAAGAGACCTCGAGCCCCCGAGGATACGAGTGGCCCTGGGGAGTCTTATCGCCAACAACCTCGAGCTCCCATTGTCAAGCCTACCCCCTGCACTCCTGTTATCGTGGCTAAGGCACCAGTCATGGTGGTTGACCTCGATGATGATGTCGTCTGTGATATGCCTCGAGGTGAGGAGAAAAATTGCGCCCTGCTACTCGACATCGTAGAAAATTTTAAATGTTCAGATCTCGGGGATGGGGTGAAGACGCTTCAGTCTTTGGCGTTAAAAGTAAGTGTTTTAATTGTGATCGATCTTAACAAATTAATTTTTGATTGCTGATCAATGCTCATGCTTGCAGGCTTTAAGTGTTGCTCGAGGTATGTCCCTGAAAGGCGAGGCCGACGGCAGGGAAGTGGCTGAGCTGAAAAGTGATCTTGAGTACCCGTTGAGTGGTTGAGCTCGAGGTCGAGCGTGGACAAAACACCAAAAAGATTGTCAAGCTCGAGACGGAGTTGCGTCAGATAAGAGAAGAGATTGGGGTGGCAAAGGACAAGGCAAAGGAAGCAAAGCTCGAACTCGAGCACAAGACAAGGGAGTTTGAATCTAAGCTTGCTAACGCTCGAGAATCTACGATTGAGGACTTTAAGAAGTCCGACGAGCTTACTGTAATAAATGGGGATTATGCTCTGGCCACTTACAACTATGCCTTCAAGCAAGCTCGAGCATACCTGAGGGCAAAGCTTCCTGATGTTAATCCCAATCATCTTCAGGGTTTACCTGAGGTTACCAATGCTCTTGAGCTATCGGCCTCTGATAGAACAATGATCGAGGAGGAAGCTGAGGATGAGGATGCGGTGGACATGCCACAGAATAACGATCTAGATTAGGCTTTTCCCTTCCCCAAGCTTCATTGGTTTTGTGGATTTTGTTATGTACATTACCCGACCAGGGCTAGAATATTATTTTTTCGCTTTTGATTTTATGAAGTTTAATTCCTAACCAACTCGTTAATAGTTTTTTTGTGAACGATAACTTTTGAAAATGGGCATTCAAAAGTAAACTCGAGGATCTTTTAATAACTACAATGCCCGAGCAAGTTTAACGAGTAGATTAGACAAATGTACTCGATGAATGTAAATAACAGCCGAGCAACTTTATCCGTCAAAACAAGGTTTAAAACTCGACGAATGTTAAATAACAGCCGAGCAACTTTATCTTGCCACAACAAGGTATGAACCCCGAGCGACTTGTCTTAAAATTTCAAAACTCGAGGAGTGGTAATACTTGGTAATTCCTGAGCGGTTTTTATTTAACGAACAAAGTCGGAAGCCCTAGGAATATTGAGCTGATATGCCCGAGGTGTGTACACACCGAGGAATGTGTTGTTTAATTTTGTAAGATCACATGCTCGGGGGCAAGGCTTTTAAGTGCTTGCTCGGGGCCAGGCCCGGAGATGTTTGCACTATGGTAAGGCTTTAAGGTGCTTGCTTGAGATAAGGCTTTAAGGTGCTTGCTCGGGGCAAGGCTTGTAGTTGCTTGCATTATGGCAAGGCTTTAAGGTGCTTGCTCGGGGCAAGGCTTGCAGGTGCTTGCACTGCGACAAGGCTTTGAGGTGCTTGCTCGGGGCAAGGTCTGGAGATGCTTGCATTGTGGCAAGACTTTGAGGTGCTTGCTCGGGGCAAGGTCTGGAGTTGTTTGCACTATGGTAAGTCTTTAAGGTGCTTGCTCGGGGCAAGCTTGGAGGTGCTTGCACTATAGTAAGGTTTTAAGGTGCTTATTCGAGACAAGACTTGGATTTGTTGCACTATGGCAAAGCTTTAAGGTGCTTACTAGGGGCAATGCTTTGAGGTCGTTGGGATTAAGAGAATTTCATGGGGAGGAAGTCCCGTCATTATTTATTCAATCAAAAATCTTCTAAACATCGAACGTGGGCACACAGGCCCGAAAAATTGAAAAGACGTGGGGCATGCAAGCCCGACAAACTAAAAATTGAAAACAAAAGAAAAAATTACTAAGTAAATGTGAAAAATAGACTATTTATAATAGATCTTCAGATTATCCACGTTCCAAGGCCTGGCGAGTGGTCTTCCTGAGGTGTTTCTTAGGCTATATGCTCTTTTGCGACTTGTCTTATAACTTCAAAAGGTCATTCCCAAATGGTTCTAAGCTTGCCTGGGACATGAGCAGCAGCTTTGGCCTTCTTCAACACAAGATCTCCAACTGTGAACTTCCGGGACTTTACCTTGCTATTGAAATGTTTGGCTATTCTGTTCTGGTAAGAAGTAACCCGCTTCAAAGCTTGTTCTTTTACCTCCTCAAGGAGGTCAAGGTACTCTGCCGTACAATCCTCAGCTCCAGGCTCAAACGTCCTGAGGCTCGACAATCTGGTCTCAATAGGAAAAGTGGCTCACTCTAAATACCATCATGAATGGAGTCTTTACATTTGCAGTTTTGTGGGATGTCCTATATATCCAAAGTATAGAAGATAGCTCATTTGACCAATTTCCTCTAGCTTTCCCGAGCCTGGATCTGAGATCTTATATGATGATTCGATTCGTTACCTCAGCAAGGCCATTGCTCTGAGGATGTGCTACAGATGTCAGGCGGTGGTCTATCCCCAAGTTGGCACAAAAGCTTCTGAACTCTGAGTTATCAAATTGTGTTCCGTTATCGGTTATGAGGACCTTGGCTATTCCGAACCTGCAAACGATGGACTTCTAAACGAACGATCTTAACTTGGGCTCTAAAATCATGGCTAGTAGCTCGGCCTCGACCTACTTAGTGAAGTATTCAACTGCTACAGTGACAAACTTCAATTGTCTTCAGGCAAGTGGGAAAAGACCGAGGATGTCATCGCCCCATTGCTCAAATGGGGTCGCTAAATGTATGGGGATGAGTTCCTCGACCGGAGAATGGATGACTTTGCCGAACCTCTGGCACTTGTCACACCTCTTAATGTATTCTGCTGCGTCCTTCTTCATTGTAGGCCAGTAATACCCATATCTTATAAGTTTGAAAGCAAGAACCCAATCTCTTTAGTGGTTCCCGCACACGCCTTCGTGAACTTCTGCTAAGACTTGCGTTGCCTCTGATGGCTTGAGGCACTGAAGGTATGGGAGAGTGAAACTCCGGCAAAATAAAACTCCCCTAATCATGCAGTATCTTGGTGTCCGAGCTCGAATGCTCCTTACCATCCGTTGATCATCCGTCAAATTTCTGTTAGTTATGAAATCAATTATCGTGTCCCTCAACATGGTTCTTGCTCAATATCCATGACGGCAAGTGTTTGACTAATGCTCGACTCTGTTACAAATCTTACGTGAACTGTTCTATCAATCCCTATGAAGACAAGTCGGGACAAAGCTTCGGCTTTACAATTTGCGGCTCAGGAAATCTTTATAATTTCACAACTTCTAAACTGTCTCTGAAAGTCATGAACTCTCAAGCAATGCAGGCTCATCTTCTCATCTTTTCTTTCAAACGTACCCTTAATTTATCCAACCACCAATTGCGAATCGATGTAAATTTTTATGTGCTCAAGCTCAAGATTAATGGCAAGCTTTTGCTCAATTATAACGGCTTCGTATTCTGCTTCACTATTTGTAGCATCAAATTTAAATCGGAGTGCACATTGTATTTCTGTACGTTTGTCCGAGCTGAGGAGTTTGAGGCTCCGTCAACAAATATCTCCCATACTTCCATAACGTCACTGGTCGGGTAGTCTCTTGGCCCCCAAGGCTTTGGGGTGAGTTCTGCTATGAAATCGGCTAATGCCTGTGCTTTAATTGATGGTCGGAGTTTGAATTCAATGTCAAATTCTCCAAGTTCAATGGCCCACTTCAATAACCTTCCAGATACGTTGGGTTTTTGTAGTATATGCTTGAGTGACTAATTAGTGAGCACAACAATAGGGTGAGATTGGAATACTATCGCAACTTTCATGCTGCCACTATAAATGCAAGAGCTAGCTATTTGGCCAACGTATACCTAGTCTCCGTGTCCAGTAATACCTTGCTCATGTAGTAGATCGGCTATTAAGCTTTGTTCACCTCTTTTACCAACACCCCACTTACCACTTTCTGATAGACTACTAAGTAGAGAAATAGAGTATCCCAAGCTCAAGTTTCGTCATAATTGGTGGGGTTGCCAAAGTTTGCTTTAGTTCTTGGAATGCCTTCTCACAGTCCTCGGTCCATTCGAAGTTATGACACCCTCTTAGAGCCTTGAAAAAAGGGAAGCACCTATCCGCTGCTCGAGACATGAACATGTTTAATGCTGCGACGTGGCCTGTCAGTTTTTGCACCTCTTTCTTACTTCGAGGGGACTCCATGGATGTAAGTGCATGTATTTTGTCTAAGTTAGCCTCGATCCCCCTGTGAGTGATCATGAAGTTTAAAAACTTGCCCGAGGTTACACCGAAGGCACACTTGATCGGATCTAACTTCATCTTATACTCCTAAGAAGTAGAGAACACCTTCTCAAGATCCTCAATATGATGTCCCACCTGCTTGCTTTTGACCACCATGTCATCCACATAAGCCTCAATGTTCCTTCCAATCATTCTAGCAAAAATTTTGTTGATCAATCTATGATAAGTTGCTTTTGCATAAACGAAGTTTTCTCTTGATCCTCCTCGGCCACGAGGATTTGGTGATATCCAGAAAATGCATCTAGAAAGCAGTACAGCTTATGACCCGACATGTCATCCACTAGGTTATCGATCCAAGGTAGAGGATAGCTATTCTTTGGGCATGCCTTGTTAAGATCTATAAAGTCAATACGCATTCTCCACTTGTCATTGGCCTTCTTGACGAGCACTATATTGGCGAGCCAGTCAGGATACTGAACTTCCCGAATAAATCGAGCATTGATTAGCTTGTCAGCCTCTTCCCGTATTACCTCGCGGCGATCCAGTGCAAACTGTCTCTTCCTTTGCTTGACTGGACTAGCACCATGATTGATATTTAGCTTGTGAACTGTAACATGTGGGTATATCCTAGGCATGTCCTCTACACTCCATGCGAACACATCAATATTGCGGGACATGCAAGTCACCTTCTTACCGGGCTCGAGCTTGACATCCAACAGTTCTTCCACAGGAGCAAGTCTTCCTCCAAGGTCGGGATCAGGTGATAATATCTGTATAACATTGGAACCTATCCCCTGAACACTGGTAATGTAACAATGCCTAGCACCTATTTGGTCTCCACGGACGACCCCCACTCCAGTACTAGTAGGGAACTTCATAGTAAGGTGAAAGTAGAGATAATGGCCTTGATCTTGTTGAGTAACGGCTTCCCCAAAATGGTGTTATAGGCCATTGATACACGGACTACTTGGAATGATGTTAGTTTAGTCACCTGCTCCTGATTTGACTAATGTAAGCGGTAGATTGACGACTCCTTCCGAAATTATTGTACGACCTCTAAATCCTTGAAGTAGGGTTTGAGCGGGTCGACTGATAGAGTATGCCTCATGAGAAAGTATGTTGGTTGTGGTCCCATTATCAACCAAAATCATCTTCACATCAAAATCAGCTATGATTGCTAATATGACCAAGGCATCATCATGGAGGTGTGACAAACCTTCCAAATCCTGTGGCCCGAACGTGATTTCTTCCATGTCTCCATCCATTGTCCTTAAGTTCGGGTTGTAGTGCCTGGCATACTGTTTACACCCACTATTCCAGTCTCCACCTGATGTTATCCCTCCAATAATAATGTTGATTGTTCCTACAGTAGGCTTGTCATTCCTTCTTCCTTCTGGACCTTTCCCCTTGTCCCGATCATTCCTCAAACGCTTATCATCATTGATGTATGAGCTTAGGAATCCCCTTTTTATCAAAGCTTCAATCTCTCGCTGGAGGGCTTTACAGTTTTTCGTTGTGTGCTCATGATCCCGATGATAATCACAATACTTACTCCTATCCCGAGCGTTTGGAGGAGATTGCATCCTCAACGGCTATTTAAGCTCATTTATGTCTTTGATTTCCATCAGAATATTCAACCTTGAGGTTTTCAAACGAGTCAGTGACGTTGGCTGTGTCTCCTGCCTCTGCTTGCCCCTTCTTACCTTTGGACAAGGGTTAAAGTCGTGTTGCCTTTTGTGCTCAGGTTTCCCGAGGTCGGGTGAGAATTTCTCCTTGGGTTAAGTGTTTCCTCCATATTAATGTATTTTTCTTCTCAGGTAGGTAGCTCGGTCACGGCCTTTAGTGGGTTTTTTGACAGGGACATCTTGAAGGCCTCACATCTAATGGCATATGTGAGAGCAAAGATTGCTGCAATTATGTGAAGGTCGGGTATCTGAAGTATTTCCTTATTAAACCTCATCATGAAATTACACAGGGTTTCATTCGACCCCTGCCTGAGCTGAATGAGAGACGTCGCCGTCTTCTTGATACACCTGCTACTAGGAAAGAAAGCGAAAAACTTATCGGCCAAGTTAGAGAACGAAGCAATGGAGTTGGGCTCCAAGGTAAAGAACCCGTCCCTGGCCACATTAGTTAAGGTTTGGGGAAAAGCCTTGCACATCACATGATTCAGTACCACCTGTAGATTCATGACGTCCATGTATACGTTGAGGTGGTTGATAGGGTCAGTTGTTCCATCATATTCTTTCATGCGGAGGAGCTTAAACCTGTCGGGGAGTAGATAGAAGAGTACTTCCAGTGTGAATTAAGTGTTAGGGATAAATCTTGTAGCTCCTTGGGTGCTTTTTTGCAATCCAATAGTGATTCCGTCCTGTATGATTTTGGCCAGTTCGCTTGAGTCCATGGTGACCAACCTTGAGAATGAGGCAACCGGGGGACACCTGAGGCCCCGGATCCATCATGATCATGAACATCGCGAGTATCCCGAGCACAAGCATTATTCATGAACCTTCCTTGCTGTCCTACCGTCAGCGCCGACGGATGCTCCTATGCCGGATGGTCATTCCTCTAGCTTAACAATAGAGTCAGTGTTGCAACTTGCTAGCAAAGTTCTTCGAAGGTCTGACCTGTAGGTATTGCGGATGATTCATTTTGATAGATTATGGGTTCCGTGACAAGTGGTGGATCTGGTGCGAATGAGCTTGCTGGTGAAAGACCTGAACGTGTGTTGACCATGACTTTTGGTAGTGCTTCCCACATACGGCGCAAATGATGCTACCAAAAATTGTACCTGGTAAAATTCGAGCTAGACGACTAAGGATGAGGATGAACAAAATCTTCCGGTACCTGAAACAAAGGCATCGAGGTGTGTCCTCGTCGCCCTTCTGATGCTTAAGTCAGAAAGGAAATATAAAGAGAATATATGGTGTGTACTCTGTGTAAAAACGTACCTTGATAATGAATGAGAATGAGGTACTTATAGAGGTAGGTGGGAGACTCCTAATAGGACTACAATGTCGAGATCCCTAGGAGTTCTGGTGTAATTAGAAGTTGTAGGCTAGTTGATCTTGTGTGTCCCCAGTATTTGGATTAGAATGGGACTCTGGCATGAGAGTCCTCTCAGAACAAGGAAACGCATTGGTGAAAGGACTCTATCTTTCCTAGGTTAGATAAGCCTATATGTGAGATGGAGTTACAAGAAATCAAACAGAGCTAGAGGAAGACGATTGTCGAAGGGAGGCCGACGTGATGGAACCCGAGGAGATTAACCTCTATCTGAGGCCTATTGAAGGAAGTTGTCCTCGAGATCGATGCTCGAGCTTGACCGATAGTGGTATCATCAACAAGAAACTAGTTCCTAATTCACTCGTTGCTCCTTAGGATGGCAAAGGACAAACGCCCTTATACACATCCAATGATCTTAAACGAAGACACTGTTGGATCTTCAATTCGATAGATTGATAAAAAAAAAAAAAAATCTATATTAAATCTATTATACTCGTCGAAGATCTCATGTCAAGTTATCAAGAATTCTATAAAATAGAAAACATACTTGAATTCATGGTGATGTGTTCGGTTTTAAAGTTGTTAGCAATCTTTTCATAAAACTATTGTTGTAAAAGTTTTTAAAAGTTAAAGTGTCAAGTGATTAATTAGAAGTCCTAGGGTTCGAGTATAGAACGAGAAGAAAAGTGTCATCGCAATTTCGCTAGCCTATCACCAACTGATACTCGAGCGATAAAAACAGAAGTTGCGTCGTCCGCATGTCGCCTGGACTTCGTTTTAGCGACACACATTCGCTCGTCTATTGCTAAGCTCTCACTCGAACGACAGTGTATCCCGAAAAAATCTAATTCACGTGTCAAGGTTTTATCCGCCCATACTACCCAAAACCTTTTCACTATATATGGACACCACCATTCGAATAAAACGGGGTTGAACATTGAGAGAAACAAGTTATTACTTCCTCCATATCATTCCTAGAGTTCAACTTTCATATTGATTTCATCATTACATTGAAAAACATAAACCTCACATAAACCAAACACCAGACTATAGATGGCAACGGGGCGGGCTCGGGGCGAGGGTCTGCCCCGTTTCCTGCCCCTTTTTTTTTCAAAAATATCTAGTTAAAATACAAATTCAAAATTTTAAAATCCAAAGAAGAGAAAGAAGAGGAAAAAAAAGGACAAAATATGAAGAAAGAACTAAGAAGAGAGGAAAGAGAGAAGTCGGCTCACGGGAGTCACGGCTTGTGCATTTGATTTGATTTGAGGGGGTTGTCGGTTTTGTTGAAGTAGGGTTAGAAAATTCTATTCGAAGCCAGCAATAGCCCAATATCTCAAAAGCACAGAAAACATTGCAAAACAAAATAAAGAATGCGTACGTTTGTGTAGCAATATTTATCCTTTTGACTTTTCATGGCTCAGAAAACTTTTTTGGCTTTACATTACATAGTGGCACCATATCATAACAAATTAAAAGAAGCAGTTTTGAAGTCTTGTCTAGAACAATTAACAATTATTTTAAAAATATATGATAAATAAAGTCAGTCACTGCTACTTATTTGTTAGAACAACAAATGTGAAAAAATTGCATTGATGTTATTTATCAGGTCATGAGTATAAAATAAACTATGTGTGAAAACTTCCCTGGACTGATCATGTATTCAGACATACTCGATATTCATTATGTGGTTATACTCAAAATGCATGTAGAGTTTGATAAAAAATTACTCTTCTTTTTTTTTCCATGGGGCGGATTCAGGGCGGGGCTCCAACTCGTCAGACGGGTTTTTTTCGCCCCATTCAGAGCAGGGTGGATTTTTTTGCCATCATTACACCAGTCCACTTACTTCCTTAACGTCTGTCAGAGTTCTGAGGATCAAGAAAGGTGATCGAAGTTCCAATTGTTCCCTATATATAGTTTCCTTTACTCTGCTTTGGATTTCATTTCTTGCATTCTACTTCAACTACAACTTTACTATGAAAGTTTGGACGTCCCCTATTTGTTCATTATACATAGTTGGTTTTTCATTATGATTTAGTAAGAAGTTAGAAATATTATAAACACATAATCTTTGTATTTTTTTTCCCATATTATAATAAAATCTTCATTCTCTGCAAATTATATTCTTGTATTTTTGTGATCCGATTACTTCATATTGTGCTTATAGTCTCATATCGTCTTCAAAAAATTGGTATTGGAGTTATCTGGTATATTCTTCGTTTCATAACAAGTAGCATCAAGGTGGAGATTGTAAAGTGTGATACAAGTTGGATAAATACGTGATCTATTACGTATCATCCCATCTTACGTATTACAAAAGCTATTGGATTAATGGCATATGGTAAAACAAGTGGGTATTACAAGTAATAATTAAAGGGGCTTATCAATTCTGTCAAATTCAAATCTTTAAACCACCACACATTCTTTATAATTCATCAATTTTCCAAGAGAAGCAAAAAATAATTAAATAAATAACAAGTCTTTCATAAAATGGATTCACTGTACACATGAAAGAAATGTGAAGTACAAAAATCACTGTACTCCTTTATCGGGTGACTTTCTCTCATGTCTCCGCAAGTTGACATCTTTTTTTTTAAAACTGATACGGTTGAGATATTGAATTTTAATTTAAAATACTCTTGCTTTCATTAAAGATATCAGTCTTAAAAATTGATTACTCGTTCGATGTTAGATATTGGTATTCGATGATAAGTTAACCTTATTGAAATAATCATTATGCGTTGAAATGTGAGATTAATTTTACTTTTAATACATACATAAGAGTACTGTAAATGTTCATTATCAGCAGAATAAATTTTAAATGTTCATTATCAACAGAGTACTGTAATGTCAAAAATATTTATAACAACGTAACATTATACATGTCAAAGTTAAAATTGATCCTTCCAGAATTTCAATATAAAATCGAAGTTAGAAAACCACGAAAATTTGTGATATGTTCAACCAATCCCTAAATGAATTAGTTAATTCGGCGAGTTTAGTCTCAATATCTTTAATATTCAGTTCTAAAGTATCTAGGAGAGTCTCTTTAACAACAAGATATCCACTATTTTAGAGAGCTAATGTTTAAAAACAATTTTCAAGATACTCTCTATTTTAACTTTTTAAAATAGAGTGTGTGTTTGATTGTCCAAATTTCTTTATTCTTACTATATAATGAATACATTTAATTAGTTACATATACAAAATTATTAAGTAAAATATGAGAACAAATAATTAATTTTTTTAGAAAAATAAAAAAGCAGAGACAAAAGAGAGAATATTGCTAATACGTATAAAAAAATTACTCTAATTTAAAGGTGATTTCTATTTATATAAAATGCTTTTTATAAATAGAAAGTCTTATGAAAATGTTTTTAATCTATGTTTTAACAAATCTCAAATTTCTAGCTAGTTGAAAAGACTGGAACAATTATATTTTCAAGACATTGTCAACATCTGCTCTATATGCTGCGATGTCCTATTAGTCTTTGTTAGACTCGTAAACAACTGCCTCATAACATGTAAATCAAGAGCTGGATCTGGTTGTGCAGGAGGTAGAATGTGATCATCCTCCCCGTCGTAATCTTAGTCTTACTGCTACTCCCGTCGCTGTCTTTGCTGTAAAATGGACTGCCATGTTTTGGCAGCCGACGACGCGTTAATCAGGACTGATTTTCTCACATGTAACTCCCCTGGTAGGAGTCTGATACCCGACTCACGACACAAGCCAGTAATGAAGCTAGGAAAGATTAACGTATGTCTAGGGTCTGGGTCTGATGCCACGAAACACATGAGAGTGTAAATCAGAGACCCTAAATCAATTGTAAAGCCTTGTGCCGATGATATAATAGAATGGCATTGGGATGATTAAATGTGGTGCGATGCGAGCTCAGATCGATGTTGTGCGTAATGAATTTTTATAAGATCACAATGGAGTTAGTCAGGTGTCGGTATTCAAATTCATTATCAAGAAGTGGCAACACGTCATCTCACCCATAAAGCATTTGGGCAACAGCCAACTTGTCTGGATCCATTGGCACTGGCACAATATTATCCCTAGTAAAACCGTAATAAGCATCAATCACCTCGGGTGATAACAATATTCATTTATCTCGTACCCATGTCTGGTGCACGCGTTCGGTCCCCATAGTGTCTAACTATGTATTAAAGTTAGCGTAGAACTCTTGCACCATAGAAGGGGTAAACCTTCTGAGGCTCGCCAACAATTTTTTCCCACCCTACTAGATGAATTAGCTGAATCAACTCAAATCCTGGAAAGTCTTCGACCACAACTTGTCGTTTGGGCCACACTTTCCATCTGGATACCACATTGTCAAGTCGAACCTGATGCTTAAGTGATCGAAACCGTCGCATACCCCCTTCATTAAGTCATGTGCGAGTTGTGACGGAAGATTCCGCGACTTTGTCTTTACCTTTTGATGTAGAAGCGTTATTTTTCCCCTTTGGAGGCATACCTATCAAACAGTATATAAAAAAAATGACCATTAGGTAATCACATATAATATAGCAAACCTAAATAAGCAATGTGAACGTCAAATGAGAAGAAAACTGGGGCTGCAAGTAGGGGACTCAAATAGGGACATATGGGGACGTAGGCTGGATTAGGCGTTGCCCTAGATATTCATTCAATTCATGCAAATTGAGAGAGGCAACAACATGTGAGTGTTTGTGTGTGTATACTCTATGTATCATACAAAAATCATGGCATAATTCAAACAAAAATGCCTACGGGACAATTGTCGAACGCGTTGTACGCATAATATTTGAATGGAGTAAAATTTTCTCAAGATTCTACGCTAAATCCAAACATGCAACAAATAATCCACAAATCCAACATCTAACTATGCCCATACTCCAAACAAATTCAATAAAATCCAACCATTAGCAAGAATTTAAGAAAAATAGGCAAAAAAAAATTCCAAATTTGTGAAGTATAGCATTTTACTGTTGATTCCTTGAAACTTTGTGGATGTAAGTGAGAAATTGTGGATGAATGATGTTGGAATGTAATTAATCTTCAAAGCCCACGTGAAATTTGGAGAAAATTTGATGATGTTGGTGAAAAATTGAAGAAAAGAATTGTGAGGGAAGCCTGGTGTGTGTTCGTGTGTGTATGTCTGTGTATCTACCGGGTGGGTTTTAAGAACTCACGCGCGACCTTTTTTGCTGCGCGGCCGTGGTTGAGGGACTTTAGTCCATGTTTTTGTTTTTGGTGGCCTCACGCACGCACAAGCTTAATTTTTTTTATTTTTATTTTTTCACACATACAAAATCACCTATTGCCCCTAGTGAACCTCCACATTTAATGCAAACAATATGTAAATTCTATGAACGACACAAATAATATGGATGAAGATACCTTAACTAATGTAAACACACAAAAAGATGAAAAATTCTAAGATAATGCATAAAAATTGAATAAATAAAAGGGAAGAATATTTGGGTGCCTCCCAACAAGCGCTTGTTTATAGTCTTCAACTCGACTTTGTCACTTAGGCTATTTTGGATCCTTGAGTGGCATAATTGTCTTCTCATTGAAGTAATCACCTCCCCAATAGGCTTTCAACCTTTGCCCATTAATCTTAAACCTTCGTTGATGATCTTGAGATACCACTTCAACTATGCTATATGGATGGACCGCTACAACAGTGAATGGACCCGACCACCTTGATTTTAGCTTGCCTGGAAAGAGTTTGAAGCGAGAATTGAACATGAGCACCTAATGACTAACCTCGAATTCTTTTTCTGTAATGTGCCTGTCATGCCATCGTTTAGTTTTCTTCTTCTACAGCTTCGTATTCTCATAAGCTCCCTACCCAAACTCATCAAGCTCATTCAGTTGAAGGATTTTTGTCTTCCCAGTTGCCTTCGTATCAAAATTTAGCATGTGAGTTGCCTAATACGCCTTGTGCTCAAGTTCAACCGATAAGTGATGCTTTCCCGAACACCAATCGATAAGGAGACATCTCGATAAGAGTTATGAATAAAGTGAGGTAGGCCCAAAGTGTATCATCTAACTTCCTTGACCAATCTGTGTGTGATGCATTAACTGTGGCTTCTAGTATTTTCATTAACTTCATGTTGGAGATCTATACTTGCCCACTAATCTATTGATGATAAGGCGTTGCAATCCAATGTTTGACCCTGTATTTCACCAATAAAGATGAGAATGAGCGGTCACAAGTATTTCCCGCCATCACTAATAATAGCCCGTAGAGTTCTATACCTAGAAAAGATATTCTTTTTAAAGAAATTCAGTCTCAATCCACCTATCATTTGTAGGTGATGCCACAACCTCAACATATTTGGATACATAATCCACTGCCACCAAGATATACTGTTGACCATATGAGGACGGGAATAGTCCCATGAAGTCAATCCCCCAAACATCAAAAACTTCTATCTCCAATATGCTATTTAAATGCATTTTATTCTTTCTAGAGGTGTTTCCAGTCCTCCGACGTTTATCACACTTCTCTACTTATTCATAAGCATCCTTAAATGGAGTTGGCCAATAAAAACCTGATTGTAAGACTTTAGCTGTTGTTTTGGTTGTTACGAAGTGACCTCCATGTGGGGAAGATTGGCAATGATCAGATAAATGCTTCTGTTGATCTTTTTGCACACAACGCGAATGATTTGATTAGGACCTCATCTATGGAGAAATGGAACATCCTAAAAGTAGTATTTTAGATCACTGAAGAATTTTTTCTTCTGTTGACTAGAATACTCCGGAGCAATAATTGAACTGGCCAAATAGTTGACATAATCTGCATACCAAAGTGCTGAATTGATGTAAAAAGTGTATCATATGGAAATTTTTCCTTAATTTCGTCATCAAACTCTTCTTCTTGTTGCTCGAAACGAGATAAATAGTCTGTTACTAAATTCTCACTTCTTTTTTATCCCTGATTTCCAAGTCAAATTCTTACTGTAGAATTACACATCTGATGAGTATGGCTTTACAACTTTCTCATTGACCAAATACTTATGCGCTAAATGATCGGTATACACAATCACCTTTGACCCAATCAAGTAAGGTCTGAATTTATCGAAGGTGAACACTACTACCAAAGGCTCATTTTCTGTAGTTGTGTAGTTCAAGTGAGCTTCAATAAGAGTTTTGCTAGCATAGTGAATAACATGCAAAACTTTATCTTTGCGCTATCCCAACACTGCTCCAATTGCGTAATCACTTGCGTCACACATTAATTCAAATGACAAATTCTAGTCGGGTGCAGCTAATATAGGTGTTGTGATCAATTTTTCTTTCAAGGTGTTGAAAGTAACCAAACACCCCTCTTAAAAGTCAAAAGGCATGCCCTTTTCCAATAAAGTGCAAAGATGTTTGGTTATTTTTGAAAAATCCTTGATAAAATGCCGATAGAACCCAGCATGGCCCAAGAAGTTTCTTATCCCTTTTACAGAAGTAGGTGGAGGTAGCTATTCAATCACTTGTATCTCAGCCTTGTCGACTTCAATAACCCGAACCGAAATTAAATACCTCAAAACAATTCCTTACTGAACTATGAAGTGACATTTTTCCCAATTAAAAGATTGGTTTCTTGACATCGCTACAACACTAATCTCAAGTGACCCATTCACTCATTGAATGATGACCCAAATACTGAAAAATCATCCATGAATATTTCAATGATACTCCCCACCATATCAGAAAAGATTGACATCACACACATCTGAAAAGTAGCTAGAGCTTTGCACAATCCAAACGGCATTCTTTTGTATACAAAGGTCCTATAAGGACACATAAATGTGGTCTTCTCCCGATCTTCTGGTGCTATAGAAATCTAATTATACCCCGAATACCCATCCTGAAAGTAATAATGTGAACATCTATTGAGTCTCTCCAACATCTGATCTATGAAAGTAAGAGAAAAGCGATCCTTCATAGTTGCGCTATTTAGTTTGCGATAGTTAATGCAAACACTCCAACCCATGACTGTGCACGTAGGAATCAACTCATTATTTTCATTTGGCACCACTATAATTCCTCATTTCTTCGGGGCTACATGTACTCGATTTACCTAGTGACTATCTGAAATATGGTATATAATCCATCCAATAACTTCAGCACTTCTACCCTCACAACCTCATGTATCTTTGGATTTAACCTACGTTGCCACTCTATTAAAGGTTAAAAATCCTCTTCCATTAAAATTTGTGCATGCAAAGTGAGGGGCTGATCCCTTTTATGTTAGAGATGGTCCATCCTATTACTATTTTGTGATCCCGAAGTACCTTTATTAGCAAATTTTCTTCATATTTGTTAAGAGCATTTGAGATGATGACTGGAAGTGTGTGTGTGTCTCTCCCAAGAAGGCATACCGTAAATGTGAAGGTAATTGCTTTAGTTCAAGAGTTGGAGCACTTAGAACATATGATAAAGACCTTGAGGGGCCCTCACCTAACTTCAGCTGTATTGGTCTCAACATAGAAAGATATTCTTCTAGATGTCGAATACATTCTTCTATCTTTTTTTGATTTGGATGGCTCTTCTTTTGAATGAACTAGACAAGCCTCAAGTAGATCTTGAAGGTACTTGATTTTGAATGTGTCTATCACAGTTATGTCCAATACATCAATCTGGCAACAAGAATCTGGTTCAGCATCAAATTTGAGTACATTGAAGACGTTTATGGTCAATTCTTTATCATTCATACTAAAATTAATTGTCCATTCTTCATATCTATCAACACTCTTCCAGTAGCCAAAAATGGACGACCTAGGATGAGAGGTACATCATTGTCTTCTTCCATGTCCAGGATAATAAAATCCATTGAGAATATAAATTTGTCAACTTTCACCAAAATGTCTTCAACAATTTCCTTTGGATATTTGATTGACCTATCAGCGAGGTGTAGTGTAACTGTAGTAGCTTTCGCTTCCTCCCAAACCTAATATCCTAAAAGAGATAAATGTATTAAATTAATACTAGCTCCAAAATCATATAATGCCCCATTTTATGTATTTGTTACCAATACTGCAAGGAATAGTAAAGCTCCCCAGATCTTTTAATTTTTGTCAAACTTATGTTGAAGTATTACACTGCATTCTTCGTTTAGCATCACCGTTTAACTTCCTTTTATTTGATGATATGTCTTTCAGAAACTTAGCATAGTTAGGCATATGTGCTAAGACTTCTACAAACGGTATATTGATGTGCAACTTTTNTTTTTGTCAAACTTATGTTGAAGTATTACACTGCATTCTTCGTTTAGCATCACCGTTTAACTTCCTTTTATTTGATGATATGTCTTTCAGAAACTTAGCATAGTTAGGCATATGTGCTAAGACTTCTACAAACGGTATACTGATGTGCAACTTTTTAAATACCTCCAAAAAGTTTGCGAACTACTTATCAAGCTTTTGTTTTTGCAGTCTTTGTGGAAATTAGACCGGAAGTATGTATGCTTTGACAGGAACAAGTGCCTTAACCTGTGGACTGTCTGTTGTAGCTTTCTGTGTCTATGTTATTTTATATGACTGATCCACATATTCCTCGCCCGTAGTATACACCTTTTCTATAGTCAGCTGGTCTTTTCAGTGTTAGTTTCGACAATTGAACTCCACTTTGAGTAGTGATGGCTTGTAACTATTCTTTAAGATTTGTCTCTGTGTTGCTTGGTAAGGTCCGTTGAGTTCTCCCCACTAATGCAGCTGCTATTTAAGTTTTTAAGTTTTAAATTGTAGCCTGCTGGTTCTTAATAATTACCTGCTGGTTTCGAAAATTAGTCTCACTCTTAGTAATGAATTACGTTAATAATTCATCCATTGTTGGCCTTTTGTTTTGCTGATGTTGTTGTTGGAATCCCGGTGGTCATGCTTGAACATTTCCTCCTTATCGTTGACTTTAATTTTTAGTCCACAAGAAATTTGGATGATTCTTCCATCTCGGATTATATGTGTTGGAGTAGAGGTTGTTCTGTTACCTCTGAAAATTTTATGCATAACTAACCTCCTCAGGCTGGATTACATGTGTAGAGGTTAAATGACATCTTTCTGTAGTATGATCAGGCTCGTTACCTTCGTAAATCTATTTCGGTTGGTGTACCACGTTTACATTCTGAGTAAGGTTATCTAACCTCCTTGTCAATGATTCCATTTGGGCTGCTAATAATGTAGCTATGTCAATTTTGTGTATTCCTTTTATTTTCCTCGACACTTCCCTATTAATTGGCCACATAGATTGATTTCCTACAATTCTCTCAAATAAGTCCAAGCATTGTCCGATGGGATATCTGATATTGACCATCCTGCTTAGGTATCAGCAATGTTGCAAAATTTAGGTCTTAAGCCTGAATAGAATATGCAAATCTTGGAATTTTTAGGAATGTTTAGGTTATGGCACTTTCTGAAGTAATCCTTGAATCTTTCCCAAGCTTCTAGATAGCTCTCAAGGTCTCTTTGCTTGAAAGTATAGACTTCATTTTTGAGCTGATGGACCCAAGAAAGTGGGAAGAATTTCAAAGTGAATTTCTACACCATGTCATTCCATGAAATAATGCTCCCAAGGATTAGTGAGTTTAGCCAATCTCGAGCGCCGTCCTTCAAAGTATGAGGGAATAAGCACAGTTGAAAAGTGTGAGCAAATATACCTTCGTGACTAATCATATCGCATAGCATCAAGAAGGCATGAATATGTTTATGAGGATTTTGAGTTGATCGCGTAGAAAACCTGATGTAGTGATGATTCTGAAATAAGTTGATCACGTTCGGTCTGAGTGAAAGTTAGCTGTCCAAATGGTGGATATATAATAAGTGGCTGTATAGGAGTATGAATGGGATATACATAATCCCTCACTAAAGCTTCTCCATTATTTGCTACTGCCCTCGGCTGGTCTAGTTGAATTGGATGAGGTAGTTGTCATGGATTCCGAACTTGATTCGAATTTTGATTTTCTTGATAACCCAAGAATAACTAACCAAGAAAGGGTGAATTTGTTTTTAAGTTTTTTTTCAAAAAACTAATCTAAATTCAAGCAAGTAAATACTAAATACATTAATTCAAATAGTAAGCACAAATATAAAAGCGATAAGTAAAATGGAGAGATGATGCAAACGATATAATTGTGGAGGTTCGACCAAAGCAATTATTTACGTCATTCGTTACCAAACTCTTCGGCACGAGCAAGGTCTTTTCACTATGTTGATTGACTTATGATGTAATACAACCCTTTACAACGCTTCCGGTGACTTACAAATAAGGAGCTCCGATCCTTATACACTATTGAGCTTTCACGGGACCTCAATATGACCCACACAGTAACTTACAATAAAAAGCACCGATCCTTATACAATGTTGATCTTTAAGGGACTTCAACACGGCCTATACTTTATCAGATTGATATAAATAATTAAGCACAAAGAGAAATGAAAAACTTTGATGATAAAAGTAATTCAAGAAGTTTGATTCAACAATCAAAGTTCTTATAAAGAAATAAATGAAATGAAT
>CAIGRO010023558.1:0-16853 GCA_903798355.1 Fraxinus baroniana
CACATGGGCACGTCAAATCAGTTCGCCCACGGGCGGATGAGGTGGATAGACGAAGTGGTAGGACCCAAAAAAAAAGGCCCGTAACACTTTTAAACATTCAATCAACCATTTAAACCGGTTTCAGGCCTTCCGGTTAGAGCATAAATTGGCCAAATCATCGACTTTTTAACAGTTTTAAAGTAAGTGGTTTTTAAGTTTAAATCGAAACCAATTTTGGACTGGTTCTCGAATTTCGATTAAATCTGCCGGTCCAGTTCGATTTTAATAACATTGTTACCAAATGAAATTTGCTTAGGTTAATGTTCATTTTGTCTAGGACAAGGTTAAGTTAGGAGTATTTTGTATATCCATGTTGCTTATGCTCATCAATTGGCATACTCACTCACTTAGCCTTCCTCTACATCTCAGTTTCAACTATTACGGTCCAAGATTTTTTTTAAAATAAAATTTATCCCTTCGTGGGTGGTCGAATTTGTGGAGTGGAGCAGGTGAACGCAAAGATCGAAGGTCACGAGTTCAAATCCCCTGTCAACACTTTCTCTGTCGAACTCGTCGCACCGGGCTTGCCTGATGCAGTTTATCTTTCTTGTGTAATTTTCGGGCTATTGCATATGGAGCGAAGTATACTCAATGTGCACTCATGGGTAGCGACTGTGGGTTCCTACGTCAACAAAAAAAAAAAAAAAAAAAAGAAAAAGTTAAAATCGTTCTTTATCAAAAAAAAAAAAAAAGTTATGCATCACCAATGAGACCACTATTTGATGTTTGGGGCATGCTAGAAATAAAGTTCTATACAACTAAGACAATTGTTCATCACAGTCCTAATATAACTTAAACTCTTGTGAATCAATTGAAAGATATTGCTTCTACATTAGTAGTAGGATTGCTCTTAATATGCAATTATATACATTAACACTGTTGATATGGTTAATATACAGGGCAAATTCATGATGCTAAATTATATGGTAATAGTCTATAAATCTAAGTTTGATGTAATGTAGCAAGATATAAGAATCGTTTATATCATGAAGTTAATTTATTTATTAATTAATGATAAATGCAACAATTTCTATAAAATATTTTGTATAATACTCTATAAATTATCTTTCAATTAATTGATTGTGGGGTAGAGGCGTATGCAACTTACTAATCGTACGTTATCGGTTATGCACTAGAGTGATTATTTAAGTCTATCAAATGAATTAAATACGTTATCCACTTAAGTGATTATTGAACTTCCATTGTTCTTTGTCAAATGAATAAAATAGGTCGAATAATTACTTGTTAATCGTACAACTCAACTAGTGACATTTTCAATGGGAAAGAATTAAAAGCCAACGTGTTTATTCTATTGACGTGCTCCATATATTATCACGTGTTGTATTTATATATACACATGTACATACACAAGTACAAAAATATAGAAACTTAGGCTACATTTGTGGCACCTATATAGAATTAACAAAAATCATGGTATCAACTATGGAAATTTTCATCGTCAACGCTATAAGATCAGTTGCTAAAATTTTCGTTGACAGGAATTTGACGGACAATCCGTACATGACTAATTTTCAATTTCATCTACGAATTGTTCGTAAATGATATGAACATAACCTTACTAACAGATATCCAATACACATGGATAAAAAGAACCAAGACGAAATAGAGTACATAGTTTAAACTCAAATATCGATAGTCCTAATTAAAAAAGTTCTTCTAAGGGGTTCTTTCTCTTGAGATTCGTTCAATCAAGTAATCTTTGTAGTGAGGGAGCTCAAGATGATGTGGTTGGGATTACTTAGAAGAAGAATAATGTATGATGATGTGGATGTCATTTAGTGATTAACATTAATTGAGTTAAAGAAAAAGATACTCTAAAATAATGGACCCGTATCTAACTCTCACTTCTTAACACCCCAATTGGATTTCCATGCAATATTTTCATGGTATAGATACAATGGATTACACATATATTAATCTTTTTGATCTATCATTTTTGACTTGAGCAATTGGCAAAAACCCAAAAATTGCTTGGATGGTTTGAAGAAATAAAACACTACACGGCATAAATTATTGAGGGAAAAATAAAACTACTTTATGAGTGGGAAATCCAATATTAAAATGGTAGAAAAAAGGTTGATTTAGATAGAAAGATGATCACTTGGAAAATGTCCTGCATTCTTGCACAAATTGTTTCCTATATAAATGTTTTTCTTTTCATGTTATAAGATTAAACTTAGGGAAGTCATTAACTAATAATCATAGAACACTAAGAGATTCTTATAGTATGCTTTCTTTGCTGTTTTAAAACTGTTTTTAGTTTTTAATTGCAAAACATTTAAAACTTGTTTGATGTATTTCTGAAAATGAGTTTTCGGAAACAAATTTAACTTTTTAATATAAAAGTCAAAACATATTTTTGAGTGTTTTTAGTGAAAATTTCATAAAACACCTAAAATATGGAAAACAAGTGTTTAAATAAAACTTTATTTGTATAAAATTCTGAAAATAAAAAATTGATAAATTCTAACAAATAAAAAACAAAATTAAAAAAATATATATATAGAATCTAAAATTTTGAAAAAATAAAAGTCTAAAAAGTAAAAAAAAATAATAATAATAATAATAAATTGATAAAATAAGTTATAAGAGAATGAGAAAATGAAAAATTGTAAAAATAAAAATAAAAGTTCAAACGTTTTATGATTATTTAGCTAAAATTTAAAAAGTATATATTTAGATGAACATTAAAAATATTCTCAACGTCATTAATTTTAATTTTTATTGCTTATATAGTGTCAAATCAATTTATTATTTATTGTAAAGAGAAAGAAATAATATAAAATTCACCAACTTTAAAATGTGTATATTACTTGATAATATAAAATGTCATAAAATAAATTTTTCTAAATTTCAAACCAAACGTTTTTTCAACTTTTTTGTTTTGAAAAACAATTTTTCAAAATTACAAACTAAACGCGTTTTTAGTAATCTTAAAAATAGCACTCATAACAAAAAATTAAAAATGAATTCAAAACTTAAAACTGAAAGCTGAAATAGAAACCAAAACGACCCTTAGATTTTCTAAACAATTCAAATCATATTTTAAGGAACCCTTATCATTTATTAATTCTCCTCGTTTTTTTTTCTTATTTTTGGGCTTACTTAATAGTTTTTTTTAACTCGAAGGTCCCAACTATGTTTTTGTATTAAATTTGTGAATATCAAACAAAAGGAACATTTTTCCAACGTCATGCACACATGAAGATGAAGAATTGTTGACTTTCATCAAAGCCCACTATTTTTTTTTTAACCATTTTAATCCCTACACTGTGCAAAACAATTCCCCCAACAGTGCTAAAATTCTCTAGAGCCCCTAAATTTTTCAATTGGCAATTGGAGACTGGCTTACAAAAAGTATGGCCATGGATCGACCCACGTGTTCCCATTAACAAAAAGTTTTGTTCCCACTGATTATGTGCCACGTCAGATGTTAATTTGGGGTTAAGTAAAATCGATTAATATACAGATACCAATTATAGGAAAGATTAATGGTCCATGCTGCAATCCAACCTAACATTTCAACACATTGCGGCATGTTTGATTCCTATTAATTTATTTTATGATTTGGTACAAAATTATTTTCAACCACATATTCACACAATACAATATTTCGCACGTCCTTCAAAACTGTTCCCTAATATTTAACCACACATTATCCTACAAATACTATTTGTTGGGTTTTTTTTTTTTATCTTAAATGTACGATATCGCAACAAGTAACATATGGACATTTGAGTCCGGATTATCGTTCTAATGAGAACTATATTTTATAACTTAATTTGATTTTTTCTATCTCCTATTTGATGAAATTAAACAAAGAAGTATACGTTAATTTTTTCTTCCTTGAATTGCGCTCTTCAATCTCTAATTGTATTCTCTTTTTCTTAATGTGTGAGACACTCTAAAAGTACATCATTTCTTCTATTTATACTCCCTACACTAGAGGTGGCAATGGGTCGAGCCGGCTCGGCCCATACTCGGGCGAGCTCGGCTCCTACTCGCACGAGCCGAGCTCGCGGCTCGTCTCCCACGAGTCGAGCACCCACTCGGCTCGTGGGAAATTGGGCGAGCTCGGCTCGCCGCTCGAGCTCGCGGCTCGTCCAGTTTTTGAATTTTTTTTTTTTTTAATAAAATAGGCCAGCCACAAGCCGAGTAGGCTCGGCTCGTCTACCAAGCCCCCTGCTTGGCTCGTGCTCGGACCCGTTTTTTGACGAGCCCGAGCGGCTCGTAAGCGTCTACAGTACGACCGAGCGGGCGAGCCGACGAGCCACTCGGCTCGATTGCCACCATTACCCTACATGTTCTCCAAATTTGGAGTTTTCTGGATTTTTTGTTGCCCAAAACAGCACAACCCTAAAATTTGGGGTGCAACGCCTAAGTGCTACGATGTAGATCCGGTCAGCGCCTAAGCGCTATGAGTAGGCACTACATCTCTGTAAAAATTTTCTTTTTCTAAGTAAGCACAATGCCTGGGCACTTAGGTTCTAGCACCTGGGGTGTTGAGTTACTATATTATTTTCTCTTTTACAGGCGCTTGGGCGTTTTGAGTAGGGCGCCTAGGCGCCATTTTGTGACTTCTTTTTCTTGACTTTGGCTTGTTTGTATACTTTAACACCACTTTTTTACCATCTCGCCATACCTTTAAAACAACACTAGCAAACAAATAAAAAATGTACTATAATCATAGGATTTGACCAACAATTAAGTTAAATTTATATAAAACTCGTGAGTAAAAATACACTCGCCACTATATAAAAACTCATTTTTTTCAATTAATGAGAATCAAACAGACACTTGGCTTGTCATAGAATGATTAGGAGTTGATCTAGAGGTCGATAAATTGCAATTTTTTCTTTTTTATATGTTGGTATGAAGTTTGATTTAAAATTTATGTTTCTCTTTCATGTATTTTATATTTTGTTTTCGTTTTCAAACTAGTTATCAAAGATCCAGATCCATAGATGTGCATTGGTATTAGAACTCCTGTTTCAATTTTCAAAGGATGGAGGCCTAATATTACACTAATTGAAAAGTTAGCAGGCATTAAATTTATAGAATATATGTAATGAAGAATTGCATTTAATATGCAGAGTTGAATAATGACGTGGAATCCTCACATTTTTCTTTTATCACTAATCTAATTCATTATGGTTTTAACTTCCTCGAGTAGATGTTAGATCGGAAAACCATTCGAAAAAGAAAGTCTGCCAATAAATAGTTGACTGGATTATAAATTGATAATATAAATATAAATTTAGCAAATTTTGCGATATACGCTAGAACACTTAGATAAAAATAATTGCTTATCAATTAAGTTAAAAGTTGATCGTTAACTTTTGATCGACGTATCCATAAAGTGTGATACCCTCATTCATCATATCTTAATCTATGCAATCGATTAGGAGAAATAAAAAATAAAATAAAAAATGGAAACTAATTAGATCAAGATCAGCCATTAATCTTGTGTTTAAGTGCTGTCCCCTCCCACTTGCGTTGGATAAAAATAATATCCTAACTAAGAATATACTCTCTGCAGAGTACTTTACAAAATGGATTATTCCTTTTGTATATGCAATTAGATTGAGGGATTGAAATGACTGCATGAGAGGTATTTGAATGTATGATGAATCAAACTTACCAAGTTTGACAACCCCTCACAATAGGGGGTCCCGCATTTCCAACCTTTTATGTCACATAATTCACCTTCTGTGTTACTTGATGACTAAGGAAAGAAACACCAAAGCTAATCGAAATATGGATTAATTATTTTAGTGGTCGTTCCCACTTTTATGTTCATTTTGGCGCAGGACACCACCAAATTTCACGAGTGTTTTTAGAGAATCCAGCCAATGAAATTTCGTAGAAGCGGGATCTTCTATAACAAGTAAACTTGTGTACTCAACACTTTTTTCGTAGTATCATAGAAATCATTAAAAGAAAAGCTTACCCTGAAATATATGTACATTGTCTCATCATAAGAATGAGTAGCAATTGAACGGGAAGGAGTTAAAGATAGCTTATCAGCGCTAAATCTTACAAAGGTTGGTTGTCCCCTTAAACCTAACTCTTGGGATCTCTGGCAATGTATGTTGGGTTGCCTATTCGATGACTTTTAATTGACATATAGGCTCTAAGTCATTCTCTTCGGTGTACTTTCAACAAGTTTTCCTAGTCAAACCTTTTTAATAGATCCACGAGATTATTTCTTGACTAAAACGCCATCAATGAAAATGACTCCACTAGAAAGCGAGCATTTAATGGTATTATATCTTAGATCTACGTCTCTGGACTTATAAGTCACATTTTGTTCCTTTTTAATTTAGCTACCTATCATAATTAATTAATATACGAGACGCAATGTTTACCAATTGGACTCAATCATTATCTTTAAATACAAAAATATGTGAGGAGGATTTCCATGAACAACTACACTTTCAATAGTAAATGTTTATTGAGAGAATTTGAATATAGATATTATATATCCAATTTCATCTATGTACCTTTTCCCTTTACTTTAACATGGTATACATAATGTGCACTTAACAATTTAATTAATATTCAACAAATGTCCCAATATTCAACCTATAGTATTTGGACCAAGATAACTTTTAAAGTTCAATTCAATCCAAACTTAATATCGAAGAATTAATTCTAAATTAAGTTCTAAACTTAATATAAGAGAATTAATTCCACCATACTAGTCATTACAATAATACCGGTAATCAAATAAAATGACTAAATTCACAAAATTTTGCAGCAAAAAATATATTTTTATTACGAAATATAATGTACTGACATATCTTCCTATTTCCTTTGTTAATGCACATATAGAAACAATAAGATGAAAAAACAGCATTTTCATGTCATGCCTAAGGATCCAAACAAAGAGATGACATTCGGGGGTGGTTGAGTTGGTGAAGTAGGTAAACGCGGAGACCGAATATCACAAATTTCAATCATTTGCCAACACTTTCTCTGTCGAGTCGTCGCACCAAACTTACCTAGTGCGGTTTATCTTTCATGTGTAGTTTGAGGGCTACTACATATGGAGCGAGATTTACCCAGTGCGCTATCACGAGTAGCGGCTACAAGTTCCTATATCAAAAAAAAAAAGAGAGAGATGACATTAGCGTGCATCATAAGCTACAATATATTTGCATAATCAAAATATTTTCTATTTTTCACAAATCAATCAAAGTATGCTAACTTCATTTCTTCTTTCACTTAATATATTTCTTCAGCAAGTAATAATAAGTTATTATTTGAACTCTTTAAATAATAAAAGTAATGTTACTTCTAAAGCTTTTCTCTCTTTGAAACAAATAAAAGTTTTGAATATCTTATGGTTTATATTAGAGGTGTCAAGACGGACAAACCGATAAGACCCGTGAAAATCGGTCCGGATTAACCCGGGACTGAGGGCCGACCCGTGACCCAAGCGGACGGTTCACAGGTCAATGAGGTGTGACCCGTGGGTTTCGCGGGTTGCACCTTCACGGGATTCGGTTAACCGTGGTTAACCGCGCCTCGTGAAAAAAAAAATTAAAAAATTAAATATTATAGTTAAGTAGATTTCAACTTAGTTGGGATGTACTTAAACTATAAATTATAGTAAAAGTAGGTACCAACCTAGTTTGGATGTAATTATGCTATAAATAGCTGATAATAGTAATTAGAAATGCATTTATTTGTTATTTGTTTAAGTTAAATTTAACTTTGAAAAATTATAAATAATTCATGTAATATTAAATTTGAAATCTATATAAACATTTCTAGATATAAATACGAATTTATCATTTTTTTTCAATTCTTAATTTACATTTAACAAAAAAAAAAAATATTTTTTGCTACAAATATGAAAAATTCTATATGTTTATAATTTTACTTATACAATCATACGGGTTAAATCGGAACAAACTACGATTCGTAACCCTCATGGGCTCGACCTGGATGGATTAGTGAACGGGCCTGGGTTATAGTCCAAAATTGTGGGCCGACTCGAAACCGGCCCGGAACTCGTAGCGGACGGGCTTTTTTTCAAACGGACCGTTACCGGACTCATATGTTGGCGGACCGACCCAATCCGAACCACCTAGATTGACTCCTCTAGTTTATATCATAATAATAGGAAAAAAAACATATATTTCCAATTTTTGTTGCATTCATGGTAATATATAGGGGTTGTCTGGGAGTGCTTAATTCAACCCAAAAAATTGATTTTTGCACCGTTAAAGATGAAGACAAGCAGCCATTGTTGACTGGCTGTGTCACAGGTGGGGTCCAGCTTCAGTTGTTAACGGTAGGAAAATCAGTTTTTTGGACAATTTAAGCCCTCCCACACACAACCATATTGTGCTTACTATTATTATAAACAAAAGCTTGCACCACGGGAATGGTGAACAATTGTAAATTGATGGTTTAACCTATACACTTGGACGCATGGACAGATTCACATGGGGTCTTGTGGGGTCAATTGACCCCACAATTTTTTTAATTTTTTTTATAACCAGAATTTTCAAAATTTTCACTTTTTGACCCCCAGAATTTTCATTTTTAACCCGAAATTTTCATTTTGACCTCACAGTTCATAACTTCTGGCTCCATCCTTGCTTGGACGTAAAAAATATTGTGTTTCTTAGATTTTATTATATATTGTCGTTTGCCTCTGGCTTGTAATGCATTTTTTGTATCGTTTCATTTATATAGTAATGGTTTGAGATAAGTATACGATGAGGGTACCTCGAAGGTATTAAGGTAATTGAGATGTTTGATAGCAAAGGTTTTCTATGGAATTTGGAAAATATTTTCAATTTTTCAAGTTTAGCACCGTTTGAAAGCACATTTCCACATTTTTCAACTTTTGGAGGAAAAACTTTTCTTGTTGTTTTGGTTGGAATTGATTTTCCAAGTTCTTGGGCATTTTTTGTTTTTGGCAATTGAAAAAAATTCTATCAACAATAGTAAAATTTTTTTTCCTTTAATGAACAATTTCCATGTAAACCAAAGTCAAATGAATGATATTCGGTATGATAATTTTTTTTTGGCAATTAAAACAAATTCTAGACTCAATGGTAAAAAAATTATCACTTTCATGAACAATTTTCATAAAAAAAAATGAAGTCAAACGGAACCAAACTTTCAACATTTTTCAGGTGAAAAATTATACCAATCAAACACAATTAATTACAATTTCCAGTAAAATAATTTCTAGATAATTCAATTCCCTATAAAACATTTTCTTTGCATCAATTTTCCACATTTGTAATCAAACGTATCCTAAATCTAAAGTTGGAACAAACAATGTAATATAATTTTGAACTTTTAATTCTAATTCTCAAAATTCTTGAATTTAATTCTTTCATGTGTTGATTTTGCTTCTATTATTTATTATCTTTGAAGCAATTGGCCATTATTTAATTGATTTGTAAATTTGTAACGAATCGATATATAAGTTATTAAGTTAGACCGCATAACAAAATTCGATAATTAGATAAAATATATACATTTTTATTGCTGTCACAGTTAAAATTGATTTTCTAGATGATTTATTGCATTTAGTTTAGGTTTATTGTGAGTCCCGTAGAAATATAGTGAATTTACATAGCTAAATAGGATTGATTTGAAATTGAAATGTAAATTGATTTAATTAGTGAATTCTCAATCAGTTTTACCATTGTGATTGGATCGAATTTTGATTTGGTTCCCAATTTTTTTCCGTTGAAAACGACCGGTATGTTCCAATTTTCACAACTTTGATTTTATCACAGATGTTACTTATCCTTAATTCGTGGTTCTAAAATCTTATTTACCCCGAATTCATTCTTTTAATAAAATAATTTTGTATGTAAATTCAAAATTTTCTTATATGTTAACCACGTATTCTTAAAATGAAAATCACTATTATACAATTCATTTTCACAAATATAGGCACAAACAGAGTTAAATCTAATGTGATCATTGGGGTCAAATAGGTCCTACCTCCTTTGTCGAGGTCAAGCAAGCTAACATCTATTTTGTAAGAGTAATGTCATTTAGGGTATGTCTGGTATTGATTTTGGCCAAATATTAATTACTTTCCTGACCATTAGTGGGGCCCGCACCACTCACAGTCGGTCAATTGTTGCGGCTGAAGTTGAGTTCAACGGTAGGAAAATGAATTATTTTGGTCATTTTAATGACTACCGACAGGACCTTAGTACTGTTAGTGCTCAATACCAATTCAGATTATGATTCATTTAATATGATCTATGATATCCTTATAACTAAATTAATGCTCAATATCACTTGTGGTCATTTTATAAATTATCATATCAACACCAACGTCAGTCATTGGACAAATCCAAATTGTCCAACCAGTCATCAATTTTTAAAAAAAATGTTATTATCTGTTGTCATCTTAAACTTCTGCACATTTGTTTAAGCTAAGAAAAAATTACATTTTTGAAAAGTAAATAAAGATTTAACTTTAAGAAACTACTTAATTTCTTTAAAAAAAATTTAAAAAATGTTCGACTAAAAAATTTGTTAAAAGATCTCGCCAAACATGTTAAATAAGAGTTAAATGTTTCATTAGTTGATGAAATTATATTTCCGTCACATTTTACTCACCGAACTTTAAAATATTTTTGGGTGATCGCTAAACTTTAACAAGTTACACTCCATTTACACCATCACTCACATGTTTCACAATTCACTTAATGTTAAAATGTTTCTGAATGGTCACCGAAGTTTAAAAAGTTACACATCATCACTTGCTCACCATGTTTCATTAGTCACTAAACCTATACTTTCGCACGCTTTACTTATAAAATTTTAAAATGCTTTCGAGTGGTCATTGAACTTCATAATGTTATCGAGTCAAATTGATTTTCTATGAGACTTGACCTATATAAAAAAATAAAATAAATATTGACTAAATAATGAGACTTTCAATCTAAGACGATGACATCGATACTCATTAAAACGATATAATTTCTCTAGTTGTCAATTACGGGGTGGACAAAGGGCGGACATGGGGTCACGTGACCCCCTAACTTTAATGAATTAAAATCTAAATTTTAATATAAATCAAAATTTACAATTAATTTTAATTATATATTTTATAAGACTCGTTACTTTTCACTTTTTATTAAAATCTACTAAAAAATTTATTTTAATACACACCGAATAGGGACAAAGTCAACATGCATTTTACAAAAATCCCAACTTTTCCAATTCTTCAAAATTTGTCCATAATTTCTTCACAAATTACTATATCTACTACAAATATTCACTTTTCAATCAAAATTTCAACTAGTTAGAATTTAAATTTACGTTTTTTCTACCAATTTGATCTAACACTGTTGCAAAGTGATTGTCATCAAGCCAGTATCGACCTCGTCTGTCACTACGATTTCAACATCACCTCCACTCGTCGAACCACCAGACACAGTTAACTTTAAGTTATTTTGCCTTTGAAATTAAAAGGTAACCAGTGGTAGACAACAATAATTTACAATTCAAAATTTTTAACTTTTTTGACCAGATGAAGTGATAGAAAAATGGTTTGCATTGCATTTATAGCATATGTTTGGCATACATTAAAATTCTCATTCTCACTCTTCTATTCATTTTTAACCACACATTTTTCAATAAAATAATATTTTTCATAACATAAATAACTTTTCCTTCTTTTCAACCACACATTA
Organism: Fraxinus baroniana; assembly: GCA_903798355.1. Taxonomy (NCBI): domain Eukaryota; kingdom Viridiplantae; phylum Streptophyta; class Magnoliopsida; order Lamiales; family Oleaceae; genus Fraxinus; species Fraxinus baroniana. Next base: position 11,751 of record CAIGRO010023558.1, read on the forward strand.
TTCATCAATCTACTATTTTAGTGTACAACATTCTTCCAAAATAACATGGCTCAAACACACCCATAGCTTGGTTTCATTCTGTCCGATTCATGTTCAGCAATGGTTTTTGAATTTTGTATATTGAATTGTGTTAAAATTGATTTGGATTGTGTTTGGAATGATTTATGTTATATGAAATGATTTTTGAATTGTATATATACATATATTTATTGAATTGTATTTATTTGAATCGATTATTAGTATTCCATATTGGTGGTATATTCTTCCTTCAAAAACTTGAATTAATTGTGCTAACTGGTTGTTTGTATCTAATGCACTACAAATTTTTTAAATGTAAATTTACGTTTTCTTATGATGAGTAAAATATTAATGAAAAGAATATATAAAATAAAATGAATGAAAATGATGAGCAAAATATTAATAAAAGAATATTGTTTAAACGTAAATCTGTGTTTTCTCGATTCAAGTATGAATCATTCAAAAATTAAAAACAAAGCATTCGGTCTGTTCAAATTTGATTGTGCACCTAACTCAAAGTATTTATGTCCGCCACTATTGTCAATACTAAGTTCAAGGAGATGGAAAAATACGAGCTTCAAATTGACAAAAAAATAGAGAAATTATTTCTTTATTTCAATTGAGAACATAGACTTAAATCAAGAAAATAAAAAATTATATCTCAAGCAGGCAGTGAAATTTTCGATTTAGAGTCAATAATATTAATCAAAATTAATAAAATATAAATTTTAAGGTTGTCACATGGTAATTCAAAAGGAAAGAATGACGTCATCTTTGTGTACGGTATTTTACACTCCAGAATGTTCAATTTTTGAATAGTTGGATTCAATCGGTAAATTTAGTTATGACTCCAAAGTATTTTAAAGTTATGTGAGTAAAATGTAACGAAAGTTTAAATTTAGTAACTAATGGAACATGACAAGTGAATGATGGAGTGTAACATATTAAAGTTCAGCGACTATCATAAATTATTTTAAAACTTTAGTGATTAATGAAATACAGTGAATAAGTGAAGTAGTGCAGTGTGTTAAAGTTCAATTTCACTCGAACACATTTTAAAGTTTAGTGAATAAAATGTGACGTAGATTTAAGTTGAATAACTAATGAAATATTTAACTATTTTAAATTGATATGGGCCAAACTATATTGTTTCATTCGTTATTGAAGTATATTTCAGTCAACATCAAAGGGAATGAATTTAAGCCACTATGAAAAACGGGAAAAACGAGCAGTTTTTGAAAAGCGAAGCACACGTGATCCACCTTTGCTTATGTATGGTCAATGAAAATATGCTTTTAGAACCTGTTTGGTGTCCAATTTTTTTTTTTGGCAAAAAAAAAAGCATTTTTAAATAAATAATTTGATGGAAAATATATGGTTAAAAGTAAGAATTTTTTTTGATTTACGTATAATATTATTTTATTGAAAAATGTGTACTTGAAAAGAATAGAAATAAAAATGTATCTTGAAAAAAAAAAAAAATAGAATCAGGTCTAAATAGTTAAAAAAATTAATATGACTATTAATTATAATTAACAACTTGTCAAATACTGCTGCAATATATTGAGAAAAACTTTCACACACTCAAAAAATCTGCACTAAAATGAAAGCCCTAGCCCTGCCTTCCCTTTCTTACTGTCCAGGTTCCTTCCTTTCCCACAACTCTATTTCATCCAATTACTGTACCACCTTAACAACCAAATTTCGCACTGCTCGCACTGTGAAATGTTGCGTTTCCGCACCATCATTAGGTGGGTTTACTGTTTTTCTTCAATTTACTTCATTTGCATTTGAATTATGGGTTTTATGGAGATATGAGTTTTATAGTGATTAATATAATTTTACAGAATGTAGGGTGCTCTGCGGTTAACCGATTGGTCTCATGTTCAAATTGAATCCTTTCTGAATTAATGAATTTAGAATAAAGGAGGGTTAAGAGTTCAGAAAATGTTTAATTGTAGCATTTGATTAGCATTTCGTTGTACTGTATCTATTTTTGTGCATTGTTTTTATATATAAAGCCATAAAGATGTAAATAAACTAGCCTGTAAGTATGCTCCATGAAGAGTTTGATTGACTAGGTAATGTTAAGAGGAACCACGATAAGTTTGGTTATAAGTGGAGGGAGTATATACATTTTGTCCTCTTTTTTATAACTTCTTTTGATGTGTGGTTTGTAATGGGGTATGTTGAGTGCAGTGGACCACTTGGTCAAGTTCAAGGAAGCAGCGAAAGATGGGAATTTGATTCCATTGTATAAGCCAATATTTTCAGATCACTTGACTCCGGTGCTGGCGTACCGATGCTTGGTGAAGGAAGATGACAGGGAGGCCCCTAGCTTTCTATTCGAGTCAGTTGAACCTGGCTTGAATGCTTCCAGCGTTGTAAGTTTCTATTTTCTCCTGCTTTTTTGGCAATTTTTTATACGAAGTTAATGTATTTTTGGTAGTTATGGTAAACTGATGACATAATAAGCAAGTGATCTGCACGTAAGCCTCTGCTAGTTGTTTTGGATTATTTACAACTCACTGGAAGTTAGCGCTCCAAGGGTCACTCAGAAACATTCCTTTTATTGTTGTTTGAGAATCTGTTTTAGGACTCTGCAAGGTAAATTATTAGGCCACCTAAATAAAAAATGTTAAAAGTTCAATAATTCTGTCAAAGAATTTTCAATCTAATAAAAGTCTCAGCTTTTAGTAAGTAAATATCTTGCTAAATAAGAAAACACTTAAGCCCCTGTTTGGTACACATTAAAATTTTCATTCACATTCTTCAACTCATTTTCAACTACACATTCTTTAATAAAATAATATTTTTTATCACATCAATAAATTTTCCTTCTTTTTGAATTCACATTCTCCATCAATCTACTACTTCAGAATACATTCTTCCAAAATAATGTGGCTCAAACACACTATAAATCAAATTTGATCCAACATACGGCCCCAACAACAATTCTCAACATCCTGGTCCGATCAATTAGGCATATATAGAAATATTAATATGAAGTGAGCATAGAATATTCTCAATATGGGTCATGCCAATAGTTTTCATAATTTAATGTAGAAAGAAAGCAATTAAACATGCAACATAACTTTTTGAACTAGTGGAGCAGAAACTGACCATCTCAATCCCCCAATTAGGCCACCCAACTATTGTGGGCTAGTTATCTGTATAGATCTGCATACCTCGTGATTTCTAACCACAAGACCCATTTCAACCTCACTTATAGGATCACATAAAACATGTTAGTTTATAACTTAAACCATTAAAAGATGAAAACTAAAATCCATACAAAAACACTTCAGCACTTGTACACTTGGGCACGTAAGATCCATACCCCGTTTGTTATTGTATTGTACTCGAGCTCGTTTTATCTTAAAAAAATTGTTTGAATCCTGTGAAAAAATCTTGAATTGAAGTAAAAGACTGAAGTCTTGAAAGAAAACTTGAATCGTAATTGGACGCTCGTGCAATCTTTCTTTTTTCTTCCTTACTCTCTATATTTTTTCGTTCTCTGAATTTTATTGCACTTTCTCTCTTATAATCTTTTTTATAATATCTCTTCTCTGTGCAATGATTTATCCATGGGTGATGGGAGATTAAACTAGGATAATACTAGTTTTTATAGGTGAATAAATTTAGATTAACCTGTTTATTAAGGATAACTAATTCCTAACCTAATTGTACTAGGAATATTTCCCAAATCCCACTTAAATTCAACCACATACACAAGTAACAAAAGTCAGCCTTTAACCTTCAATTATTACTGTTTGTGACTTAAAATAGGTTTATTCCATTGTTTTAATTTAATTACAATAAATAATTGAACTAGTTGAATTAAAAGTGGGAAAACCTAGTTAAAAGTTTCCACTAGAAACCCATTAACCTATCCAAAATGTTGAGGTCAATAAATAAAAAACCAGAAAAGGCAAGACTATGGAGCACACAGCCATGAGATGTGCGCTCAGTAAGTCAAGACACAAGCTTTGACAAAGAAGCGTAAGCTTTGAGGCTCGTAATGAACTCCTTGACGAGGTGCACCTCTGAGCGTAAACCTCGGGCATTGTTACCAAACAACTCTAGTGCAAACATAAAAACCAACCCACCCCACCAAAAAAAGGAAAAAAAGATGAAAAGAAGGAAAAAGTGATATATTTTTATTTGTTCGTGCGTAAACCTCGGGCATTGTTACCAAACAACTCTAGTGCAAACATAAAAACCAACCCACCCCACCAAAAAAAGGAAAAAAAGACGAAAAGAAGGAAAAAGTGATATATTTTTATTTGTTCTAGATTTTGTATTTTAAGTATCCCACATCATCTAGTAATCTCTAAATGGGTGATTTTTATATGCTTTTTATGTCTTTGTACCGCTATCTCAACTAAAGAAAAATTAATCCACTCTGCGCCAAAAGTTTCTTTCTCCCTTTACTCATTTATGTAGATGTGTTTATTCTTTTTCCCCTTTGTGTTAGTTTAATTGATGTGGAACAACTATCCTAGGGGCGATATAGTGTGATTGGGGCTCAGCCAACCATGGAAGTTGTTGCAAAAGAGAATAAGGTGACTTTATTGGACCACCATGAGGGACAGAGGACAGAGGTGTTTGAGGAGGATCCGATGGCTATTCCTCGTAGGGTTATGGAGAAATGGAAGCCCCAAGGCATCGACGAGCTCCCTGAAGCATTTTGTGGTAACGAGTTATACTCTTTACCCTTTCATATGTCTATTTGGATTTGCATGAAGAATGTTAAACTTACTAGGCAGTATCTGATAAGAAAAGGTTTGGATAAAAGATTTTTGTTAAAAGAAGGAAAAATAGGACAATATTACTGGACAGGGAGTCGTCAAAGGTAAAAATATTGAAAATAATAACTTATGTATTTGGAAATTAGTCTCAATACAGTTTTCGAATGAAAGGAGTCTCGACTAGGTTCATATATGATAATTACTGTACTGTGAAATCCCCTTGAAGCCATGTACCATCAAGAAGTCGAGAAAGCAACTCTTTTCCAATTTAATTGAGAAGAAAGTTACTCCTACATTTATGATTGTATATAGGGCTGGGCGCGGTTCGGTTTGG
>CAIGRO010023560.1:0-18102 GCA_903798355.1 Fraxinus baroniana
CGATAACTCATCCATTTTTGGAACCTTTGATCATTTTTCCATCTCCCTATGAATACGACACCCCAAAGCTGCAATACAACTACCGCGTTATTCTTTGGGCATAATCACATTACATGTAGCTAGAATTTATAAATTATTTGCTCTATTTGAATTGTTAATTTTAAATGATAAAAATTGCTTATTTGGTCTTTGATATAATTGTCGATTAAGTCAATGTGTGAAACTTTTATTGAGTGAGAAATAGGTTTCGTTGGCATACCTCTCCATTGCATTGATTATTTCATTAGAACACCTGGATTTTACCTGTTTGACAATTTCCTTGATCCGAAATCGTGAATTTCACGAAACCCTATAATCTAAAACAATGTATATTGTGAACTTATGATTACTTTGTTTATTCTAATTGTGTCTGTGTACATGTTGGCTTGTCTGTGTCCTTAAATGGCAATACATTTTGGTTATGAGAATTTTCAATGGAGAATGAGCTTTTTCTATTTGGCAATAACAAAAAGATTTCAAAATCTATAGATGACAGTTTTTTTTAATGATTTGTCAAAAGAACAAAACGAAGAATTTGATGAACTTGTTTACACTTCAATTATGTTACATATGTCAGATGCTATTTTGAGAATTGTTGGTAAAGTTAAAACAATAAAAAAACTTTGAAAAAAATTGGAGGACTTATATTTTCTTAAGCTTACTCCTAACAAACTTTACTTATTTGAGAAGTTTTTTTGTTCTAAAATTGATCATTAAAATGATTTTGATTCCAATTTAGATGTATTTAACAAACCTATAATTGTGGTAAGTCTCAACATTTTATAAGGGATTGTCATAAGAAGAAAGATAAGCAAAAAGAAAAGATGAGAGTGAGACGAATGTAGCCATTGAGTCTAGTTATGATTCAAGTGGGGTTTATTGATAATAAATCTGATTGCTATATTTGCATCTGTGTGAAATCTCATTTGCATGAATAATTAGTTGGTTCTAGTACATTATTCTATGTTGCATCTCATTATGTTTGATGTATATTTTTTTGCATGAATTTTAAAGTGATAATATTATTGTGTGTAATATGTTGCATGCATAGTGGTTAGAATTGCTATTGTGGGGATTGGCATTAGGTGTATTCTTACTTTAGTAGGTGCATTAGCAGTAAAAATGTCAACCAATAATATGGAATATAGATGTCTGAAGGTGCATTGGTGATATGTAAGGAGTGTGTGAATAACATTTGGATCATGAGAGGTGATTACATGTTTGGAATCCTCTATTTGTTAAAATCCTGATCGGGGTGGACTGAGATAGTGATACTCGTATCATCTTTACTAAGTGGGACTCATTATCTACCTAGGTTAAGAAATACGAGCAAGACGAATGTCGTAAAATAATTGTGGTGAGATCCTTTCTTAGGTTCATTTATGCATTGATTATATATGTTAGCTATTTACTTGATTAACTTGGTGTTAATTTGATGTTTCTATATGTTGAACATATTGAAAAGATTTGCGTATTATCATATGTTGTGTATTCATTGCATGTTTTATAACTATGCGTTATTATGTGCTCTTGATTGATTACTTTATATCTAATTGTATTGGGTTCCTTACCTTAAATCTTGGTAAGTACATGGTGCATGTATGGTATGTATTTTGGGTTCAAGACACGGGTAATGTCTGTGATTTCCAATTTTATCTGGTTACTTTGATTAGGCAAGTATAAATTTGGTGTTGTTTGCTTGTTTTATTGGGTATTAAGGTTAAAATTTGTTAGATTTTGATATTCAATAAATTTGAGTGATAATATTAAAATGAGTTGGAATAGCTATATCATGACCAGAGTTGATTAGCTCAACCCGAAAATATTTTTGGCCACTAGAAACAACTATTAATTGTGAAAATTTCATAACTAAGAGATTAAGTTTCATACTTTTCAAATTTAAGAGAAAAAATTTAAAATTTAAAATTTCAGATTTTTTAAGGTTTAAAATTTCGAATCTCAGATTTTTTACATTATTTTTATAAATAAATAAATTAAACATATATTTTATTAATTAAATATATTAAGGTCACAATTCCATATAATGGATCACAAATTCTATATAATCGGTCACAAATTACAAATTTTATATGTCACAAATTATTTTACGGTTATAATTCAAAAATTTTATAGATTACAATTTGTTCATCGGTCACAAATAAAAAATTGAAACGTCTCAAATTATTTTACAGTCACAATTCAAAATCTTATATGTCACAACTTGTTCATCGGTCACAAATCAAAAATTGTACAAGTCACAAATTATTTTACGATCACAAATTTGAAATTTTATAGGTCACATTATTTTACGGTCACAAGTCAGAAATTTTATAGGTCACAATTTGTTTATCTGTCACAAATCAAAAATTTATATGTCATAATTTAATTATCGATCACAAATCATAGATATTATAACTCACAACTTTGTAGACGGTCACAAATCTAAAAATTTTTAGGTCACAATTTATCTTTTCACAGATTAACCAATTTAATGGTTTAATCAACCAAATAATTTGTGACCACAACCAACATTTGTGATCACCATCACACCACTCCCTCTAGCAGTAGCACCGCCATATTCGCCACCAGAACCACCACTACCACCACCTGTCGACCACCATTTTCAACTACAAAATTGTCATTGTCACTGTTAGATCCACCACCACTAAATCCAACAAATATCACCGTAACCGCCAGATCCACCAACAACGCCGACAACAAAAACCACAGCCTCTACCAGATCAAAGCCGCCACCCAAACACCACCAACAAATCATATCCAAAATCGCTAGCATCCTACATCGCCACCAACACCTTACACTGCCTTCAGCATCACACTCCACCACCACCACATCCTATCCCACCACCATCACCACCACGACAACCACTGCCCACTCTTCCCCGATTGTTAGCTTCACTATCGCAGCCAACATCATGACCATCACTACCTAAAGACCACCAAAAAATCAGATCACAAGCCGGACTTCAAAGCATCCTGGATGTTGCACAATGACCACCACTAACTCACCAGACCGCCACATCACAACCAACCTCGCCACCACAACTTACATTACAACCGGCCGGATGTCACAGTAACCTGGATGCTGCGCCCGACCACCACTAACTCACCAGACCGCCACATCAACACCACCACCGCCATTGCAATGAACATCACAATCATCTCAAACTGGACGGAGTGGCCACCGCGCTCATCACCTCTTCGATCCCAACACTTAATAGATTCCTCCAACCCACCATACCTCTCTTTCCCTCACACATCACAAGTCCAGTCGTCGACAATCCCTTCAAATGTCGATATCTCTATCTGCAGCACAAGCAATCGCACACCACACGTCGTGAGCAGTACTATGATAACGATGCGTGCTGTTAACAGTATCGTAACAACGACCGACTCTTTGAATATTGACCACAAGTCTGACTGCACCTGCGGCTGTGGGTGAGAGAAAAGAGAAGAGTGTGAGGTTTAGAGAGAGATGTAAAGAGGGTCTAGAATTGAAATGTGTAGGATAGATTATTAATTAATTTTATAATATTATTATTAATATTAAAATTTTGAATTAATATCTAATTTTTGTATAAATAAACTTAAAATCTGATTTTTGAATTGTGATCTCTAAAATTCTTTTTATGTAATTTGCACCTATTAATTTGTGTTGCTCGTGCTCTGTTCATTAGTTAGATAGCCAAGTAATTAACCTATTTGTGGGTTAGATCTTGCCCTAATTTGTGAATAGCCCAAAGTTTTGGCCCAACCTTATGCCTCAACCTAAGTCTATATATTAGTCCGTCTTAGTGAAGCCATGTCAGTTGCAAATGTTTGTAAGAATAGAGGGCAGCCGTGTTCTATGAAATTGCTTTACCTTTTCGACCTATTTGCTACCTTATTTCTTCTACTCCTTTGTGGTTAATTGCATCCACCATATTACCCTTTGTGAGCTAAGTTACAAGAGGGTAACCACAGTGAAATTTGGTTTGGGTTGAGAATTAATTGTGGAATTTGATCCGGTATTGAAACTGAGCCCTGTTTGTGTACACGAATCCAAATTCTTGGTGTAATTTCTGCTATAGAAATCATAAGAAAAATAATTTTAGAATGTAATTAAAATTTTATTTTATAGAGGTAGTTTTATTTCAATGTTCACCTTGATCATATACATTTAAAATATTATAAATGGAAAATACTCAGAATATACCAAAAAATAAAAAATAAAAAAAAATGTATGTATGCATGTCTCTATCTCTTCATAAATATTAAGCGTACAAAATTATGGCATAAGGGTCACGCAAGTTTTTGTATGCCAACCATGTCTGACTTGAGAAAGCATGGAAAATTTGAATAATTCCATAAGAGTGAGGTAGGGAATCAAATCAATATCTCTTTGTTAAATTAATTAATTAATTATTTGAAGGCGGCAATTACGCAAAGTTTCTTTCAAGTAGACCCTATTGAATATATATAGGAAGCTTGTGATCCTGACCTAAACCAGCCACCATTGAAAAAGAAAAAACAATGACAAAAGGCAAAGAACCCACTTTGAAATTAGCGAAAGAAACAAGCCACAACCATCTCTCTCTCTCTCTCTCTCTAGATACATGCATACATTGCTTCGAATTACGTGCATAATTCTTACTCCGTGATAATACCGTAAATTTTAATAAAAATTAATAAAATATATTTTTAAAAAGTTTTGAATCTCATAAAATATGTGACTAAAATTTATTGTTAAAGTTGACTTAAATTAAAATCTTAATTTCAATCCTAACTAAACACGACAATACATATTTTAAGTGAAAAAATAACGCGAAACTTCGATTTTTTTATTTTTTATTTATAAAAAGTTGTATTTTATTTTTATAAATTTATTATTTTTAAATTTTTTTTATATAAAATTAATATAAATTCTAATTACTAATAAATAATATATAGTATATAAGAATTAAAAGATTGTAATTAAATTATTTTTTAGTTACCTGAAAGTAAGCATATATTTGATAAGTTATGTTTAAAAATAGATAGTTTAAAGTTTTCAAATTTTAATAAATTTTGATTTTTTTTTTCCTTAATTTTTGAAACATTTCTTAGAGTTTGAAATAATCTTGATTCCTAAACACGTCAGAAACATAAACTCGGGTACTTTACAAGTTTCCATGCAACCTAGACGGTATATTTGGACATTTTAACGTAGAGTAATGTTATTCATCTCCACTGGAATTACAAACACAGTTTAGGTGGCATTAATGTAGCATTAAATGATAGGTGGAATTAAATAAGTCATTTAATTTCACATTTTATTTAACTTATCATTTAGAACCATCTAAACTGTGTTTGTAACCCAACTGGAGAGATGAATAACATTACTCTTTAATGTAATTCTCATGTCGATTATGTACGAATATATTAGAGTGTTTTGAATATATGCGTTTTTAGGAGAATATAATAATTATACACTCGCATAGAAGACCTTGAAGATGCCCACTTGAATGAGATGTGAACGCGTAGTGGTGCAAGGGCCAGCAACTAAAAGGAACCAAGTTTGGACCTTTAAACAATTGCACACATGCTTTATTTAGACTCAATTCTTTGTATTCACACCACTTTTGAAGGATCAAAGCAATTACTTTAACCAAGGAAAATTATTTGAATAAAAGTAGAAAAGAATAATTACTACTCATTTTTAATTTGAAAGAAAAATATAAATACTAAATGACTATATCTTCGCATGCACCAAATTGCTAGCAAAAATAATCAATAAATTGTATCTTTCTATAACTTTTACGATTAGGTTCGAGTTATCTCTAACTCTTACTAAGAGATTCAATATTTCAATTCAATTTTTTTTTTTTCGTATCCACAAATAGTTTGTGTTAATTTTCTTGTACAATCAAGGGATTAATGCCAAAAAGATGAGACTATAAGAGTAAATCATTGGATTTTTATCTTTGTAGGATTGTCCATGAATTTGATGAAGATTGAATTTTAATACCGACCTTGTTTTTATCAAAATCTGTCTTTTAATTCCATTCCAAATAATCACAATGTAAATGGTTCTCGGAATGCACACTTTTTAGAGATAAATAGACTTTCAAGTCTTTTTTTTTTTTTTTTATTTTTTTTTGGTTGACGTAGGAATTCAGAGTCACTATCCGTGAGTGCACACTGAGTAAACTTTGCTTCATATGCTGTAACCTACAAACCACACAAGAAAGATAAATCGCACTATGCAAGCTTGGTGCGATGAGTTCGACTGAGAAAATGTTGGCAGATGATTCGAACTCGTGACTTTCGGTTTCCGCGTTCACATGTTCCACCAATTCGATCACTCCCGAAAGGGTGACTTTCACGTCCTTTTAATCCAAATTTAAATGGTTGAGGAGAGGAAATTTTTGTATAATGGCCCTACTTGAATTGTTCGGAATTTAAGGGTGAAAGAAATCGCTTTGTCTACTCCCATAGCATTTTTTACTCAATTCTAGTTAAATTACATCATACCGTGGAATCAAGATCCTTTAAAATTTCAATCCTTAATATACTCATAAATCGTCTTTATTATAATTAATTTTAATTCAAATGCTAGTGTTTCCATTATTATCTTATCAATACTATACCAATTTACTCTCATTTTTGTGATATTTAACTAAATTCAATTGTTATCATTATCTTTTCCTTTTATAAAATATATGTAGGATAGAAATTGAATTAGGCAAAGTAACACTACAATTAAACAGACGCACACATATCATTGTTAAGTGGAAAATCAGAGTCAACGATATAACCAACGAGTCTATAAATAAATTGTCAAAATTTGAATTAAAACCAATATATTTTGTAAAGAAAATCTATGCAACCTTTTTATATTCGATTGTGGGCCCTTCTAATCACGCTATAAAACCAAGAAATATAGATACACATATACTTCATGCGTTGCATGCGAACGATTGGATGCTTTTATTTATTTTTTCCCATCCAAATTAACTTTTGTGTCATTAGTAAAGTTTTTGTAACATCCCTCGTGACATTGTGATTATGTAATTTTTTTTTTTTTTTTTTACTTCCTAACAATGGTATATGATAGATTGGGGTCCACGTGATGAAATATCTCATACGTTGTATAGAAAATACGAGTAATAACCAAGGATCGAAAAGAAAAATAAATTAGGCGAATGCAAAAGATGAACATGGATGAGAGATTATCAAGTTTGAAGGATGACTAGTTCGAACAGAACATAAAATAGCCGAGGAATTCAACAACAAAAGCTAGCGTGACAACTAATGCAATGAGCTTGAAGAGGTCGGCCAAGAAGGTGTCCAATGTGGTCGTAGCGTGCTAAGCGCTCTGCTAAAATATGTCATGAACAATGTAATAGAAGTGACGTTAACATATTAAATATACTTTACGAATATATCGTCTTTTAATGTATTTTGTGGATCAGGTGTATCACTTTGAGTTCTAACATTTAATGTATTTTTTAAATAATGCATATTTATTATTATTAAAAAGCGACCACACTGAAGGGGCAACCCAGTCTAGTCCCTTGAAAATAGAGTCGGTCCAAGCAATGCCCAAGGCTAGGTTGGTCCAATCCTTTACTACTTGTAACGAGCTCCCGAGACTTATGAAATGTCTCACTTTGGATTTCGAAGTGATTTGAGAAGCACAATTTGACCAACATAAGACACCCTCTATTCCTTTTTTAAACGGTCTTTGTTCGAATTTGAATTTTTAAAAATCACTTTTCAAAAATCAAAATCAAAGAATCATCTCAAAATCATTCACTCTAGATATGAAACAAATTCATTTGCTATGATTTTGTTGGAGTTCTATTAAATGTGAAACAATTTTACTTGTTATAATTCTGTTGGAATTCTTTCATTTGGGTAACGTAGACAAGATTTCACTACTTATTATTTGGAATTATTCAAGAAAAGTAAAATTAATGAATTGTTGATCTTAAGTCAATTGTCATGCCTTTCTCGTGTATTCTGATCGGCATTCATATTGTAATTCTTTCTTCAAGATTAACAATACCAATTCTATTTTTTTACGCCAACAAATTTCGATTTTCCATTCTTTTAGATTTTCGAAATTGCTAACAAATTTAGTTTAAATTCAACACACACGCACACACATTGTTGAAATTAGCCATAACCTACGCAATCTAGTTTAGGCAATGAACAAGATCTTACCTTTCAAATAACAAGCCCACAAAGAGAGGTAAAAGAATCATGCTTGGTGTAGATCATTATTTACACGTTGTCATACGACAAACTGTCATTTGATAGTTTAAAAAAACTATCTTTTCATCCAATCACTTTTTGGCAATAATGTAAGTGCCGATAAATGTGTCGAGGTTGGGAGTACAAATGGCAAAGTCCAAGATAAAATTACCCTAAAACACACTTACAAGTCTTGAACAACTTGTACATATTCAAAAGAACAAACAAAAAATAAAACTATTTCTCTCTTAATCCTATTCATTATTATTATCTAAAAAACATGCGCACAAGAAATACAAAGGCAGCCAGCTATGTGATGTCTTAATGATACTACCAAACAAAGGAAAAGTAAAACATTTGCATTTTCCTCTCATTTTCCTTCCCCCTAAGAAAGCATCAATAATCAATCTTAATGATAGTACCAAACAATAGAGCCACCCCAACAGGAACTGATTACCAATTTGACCATAAAATATTCACCTTTTCCTTTGGTCAGTGCATTCATTTCACGTTTCCTTTTCTTTTCCGTTCCATTTCATTTCCATCGCATCACTTGAAACTGTTGAGAGGTGAATCATTTTGTCTGACTCGTTATTTATTGCATCAAGGAAAAGTTCAATAAATCTTTTCTTCCTTTTTTTTTTCTTTAATATTTTTTGTCTGTGTCTTGTGGCTGTGTGTGTGTGTTGGCCTAAGTTGGGGTGTGTTTATGAGTAAATTAAAGATTGATATCCTCATTAATCCCACCCTTATTTTCTCTCTCTGTTCTCCTTCACACCACACCACCCACCATTTCATTCTCATCTGGTCTCATCATCTCATCCAAGGAAGGCATTCTCTCTTTATATTTTTTCTTGATAAAGCGGTGAGGTTTGTGTTTGTGTTTGTGTTTATATCTGCTTACTTTCTTCTGTTCTTATCTGTCTGTGAAGAGAAAGGAGAGGTGGGTGAGAGAGGTTTTAATCTTTTTCAAAGTTTTCAGACAATGTTTTGAATAAAGATTCTATTTTTAAGGTTTGTTTTGCTGTTTTTAGGTCTTGATCGTAGATCTGCGCTCAATCTGCTGCTCCTTGGCTGGTAAAAATTCTCCGATTCTTCCATTTCTGTATCGATCTTTGATGATATCATCCTGTTTGCTGTTTTTTTTCCTTTTTTTTTTTTTAGGGTGTTCAAGATTTCTATTGTTTTTTTTTTCCATTTCTGTTTTATGGGTTTTATCTGTCGGCCTTTCTCTAGCCCTCTTCTTGAATGGGTTTAGTCTCTGGTCTTTTCATTTTTGAAAAAAAAAAAAAATAAATAAATAAAATCTCCAGCCCTTTCAATTTTATAAGCTCTTATTGTCCTTTCAATTATTTACTCTCACGATGGTTGTGTATGTAGGTGATTTATGATTAAATGTGTTTTTGAAGCTTCTCTGTTTTCATCTAAGATTCTCAAGTTTCTGTACAAATTCTTCTCTCCAAAGGATTATTTTCCTTTTGTTTTATATTCTCTTTTTTTGTCTTATTCCGACTTGATGTTTTTGTATCGGCAAGCACATTCATATATATTCATAAGTGTATAATTTTGATATATCTGGGGTGGATTCTTCTTTGCTTTTTTTGATTGCAATGTTGCTGTTGGTTGGTGATGTTTTGTTCCTGCCATTAGTTTGGTATTTGATGTAAAGGTCGGGAGGTCGGCAAAATACACTGATGCAGTTCTTTGAATGTGTGAGAGATTACGTATCAAATTCTTTGTCGGTGATTGAAGTTTTGTTGTCTTCATAGTGTGTGTTAACACATGGAGCAATGTTAAGTTCTCAAGACGGGAAGTAATGCTCTTTATGCTAATGCAGTTGTAGTTTTTTATTGGGCATTGACGCCTCGTGTTGAATAAAATCTTTTGGAGTCGTGGATGGAATATACCAAACACATTTTGAAACAAAACATTACTGAAAATTAACTTTACCTTTTATGTTTTATATGTTCTTTTTAAGATAAAAGGATTCTGGGTTTAGATAGTCTAGAATTGTTGCCATTGGATTGTACACTGTTAATATTAAACCGTGTTGACTTTTCTATGAATCCTTTTGGCCTTTTAAAATGTGAATTATCATAGTTTGTTAGTATTCTCTGCTATTCGTGCCATGGTGTATACCTTTGTGACTTCTGAGTTATCAATACATGACCTTTGTTTCTTGGTTTAATGTTGTCAGATTTGCTAAAGAACCACAGTGCCCGATATCCTGTCTCCATTATTATATTCTTTGGACCTGTCTCGAGTGTTCAAACATTGTAGCTCTAATGCAAGGGCAAAGGAGTACGGTCAGTACCTTGCCTGAAAATATATGCTTTGATAATGGGTCCCAATCAAATGATGCTGGCATAGATCAGCAGTTATCTTGGAATAACATGCAGCCTTCCTCTCAACATCGTCTACCAGATTATATGATACCATTGAGTGACACAAATGTATCGTATCTGAATCATGCAAGCCAAGAGGGGAATTTAAGCGGGTGGAATAGTGGTGAAAGTAGTTCAAATGCGGCACTTAGTCATATTGGTCGAAATGAAAGAGAAGCAGAACGTGGATGGTCATCATTGATGAGTGTTGGTTCTGGACCAGCTTGCACATTGGAAGAACGACACTATGAACCTTCTAATATTTTGTCTTTGAATAATGTTGACGTAAACTTGAATAGCAACCAGTCTACAAATGGGTATTTGCAAACATCTAGCCCTGATTCCCTTCCTCAGGATCTTAACATGAGTTCAAGGTCTTTAGACAATGATGAAGATTGTCAGATTGTGGAGCGTCCTAATGCATACAAATCTTTTGCATCATCAAATGAGCGGATGCCATCACCCAGTAGTTCATCTTATCCTTTTGGGCTGCCTTCTGGAAGTGGCGGATATGCAATGGAGGAGAGCGTTGGTAGGCCAGGTTGTGCTGTTGACAGACGACGCTTATCATGTAAAAGGAAAGTACTTGAAGAAAACATTGGACAGTCTTCTGGCTCTGGAAGTTCAAATTATTTTCATCACGCTGAAAGCAGTCTATGGCATACTTTCCCAGCCCCTCAGCATGCAACAAGCAGTGTAAATATGTCTATGCCCACAGAGAACAACCTGTCCATGAATGTACAAGGGCAGGCAAACCCAAGACGTGGACTTGGTTTTAATGTGAATGCTTCAACAAGTCCTCTTACTTCGACTGCTACAGTAATAGCTGAAAGTTCCCGCCCGAGTTCCCGCTTGAGGATTAATGGATCATACCAAGAAGATTCTGTACCTGGGAATCTGTTTTGTACGGAGGTTGATATCGGAGATGCAAATGCTTCGACCTCCCAGCATTCATCTAGAGTTCATGATCGAAATAATGTGTTTGACTCCCGGTCAGCATCTGCAGCAGAAAATGGAAGTTTTCTCCTGCCATCTGCTCTTATGCATGTTCCATATGTGCATCGTAATCCACAGTCAAGGTGGAATGGAACATCAAGCTCAAGAACTAGCGTTTCATCAGGTTCTTCTATTCCTGGAGAGAGAGGTGCTGTGCTTTATGAAGAGCCTACCTTCAGAAATGTTCCAAGAAACATTTCAGAACATCCTATGTTTGTACCTCCTATTGATCCAAGAAGTTCATCACAAAATACTACAAATTGGGGTTTAGCTGGTGGAAATACGAGCATTGCCAGAAATGTTGCAGCTGCTCCTCCGAGCAGCTCTAGTTCAAGGGTCAATTCATCCGTACCTCCTTGGGTTCCCCACCGTGGTTCTCCGCAATATCCAAGGAGACTGTCTGAAATTGTTCGCAGATCTTTGTTGTCTTCAGCAGGTACAGAGTCCGGAGGTCAGAGCAGTAATCATGCTCTACGTTCCGGTTCTACTACTACTCAGGAGACAACACTTTCATCTGGATCTGGTAATCATAGGCAGCATCCATCAAACTCAAGGTCAGCAATGTTGTTGGAGAGACACCTTAATGGTGCTCTCGGAGCACCTTATTCATTGCGAACTCTTGCTACTGCAGGTGAAGGAAGAAGCAGGCTAGTTTCTGAGGTATGTACTTTTTCTTCTTATTTCTTGCAGTTATTAAACATTAGTTTGTTAAAAGAACATTTGATTTTAGCATCATCAGTAGTTCATTTAACTTATTTACATTAAACTTGTACAATGATTCCTTCGTGACATCTTGTTGTAATTCAGACTTGATTTTTTGTAACCTGAATTTCAACCATTCTACTAGAACATGACTTTTTCAGCATGCGTCTCCGTGGATATACTTGCCTTCTCAGAGAATATGCTATTTCCTAAGTCTGGTCTGGTTTTATTTTGGTTTGTGACTTCTGTATACCTCTAAATTGCTGGAACCTTTGTCATTTATAGTCAGGGTTAAAGCAGAAAATGAATCAATCAAATCATTTTTCCTTTTTGTTTATTTTTGAGAAAATTTGTTAGTTGCTACATAATTACCTCTCCTTTTTTGGTATCAAATTAAATTCAGTGTGATGTCACATTAAGATATTCACAACTTGATGCCACATAAAAGAGATTTGGATTCTTGACTTATTCATTATGCCTAGATTTGTTCCTAATGGGGTTATTCTAAAATGTTATATGAAAACACATTTTGGGGATTCTTTACTACCTTGTTCAATTGCCATCACTACGTATAATTCTTATGTGTTGTATTGGGATTGCTTAGCTTGAACCAGTTCTAGTAAGATCCCATAGCAATTATGGATAGAGTTTTCTGTCTTTGTAAGACGTGTAAACCATTTAAATTCTGGTTCCAATTATTTATCTACACGTATCTATATCAGTTCTAGTATGGCCAGGCATATATGCTATCTGCCTTACTTTCACTATGTTTATCTTATCAACATTTTGTCTTTTAATGACCCGACAATCTGTATTGTCTAGTAGAGCTGATCAAATAACTGTTCCGTAAAACTTAATATATTCCAAACACAGAGAATTCTTGCATTTTATTATAGCCCAATGTAAAAGATAAGACTACCTCTCTGGCTCTCTCTCAATGAGCTGTTACTCTCTTGGATCCCACAGCGTTCTTGTCCCTTCATGTAGTTGCACAAAAGTGTTTTACTTCATCCTCTTGATTCACCCTTTTAATCGACGGTCTTTGAGTAATAATTCTTATTTTTTAAGACCTAGTCATAATTGCCTTGCCAAGTAAAGAAGAAAATCGAAAAAATGAAGGGCATTTTAAATTCTGTATTTGTGTAGTTAAAACCATAAATATTGTACAAGTGGTTGTTTCAATCTGTATTGACAAATGGATTGAGGCAAACATTTCTTTTTAACATATAAAAATATAAATTTTAGTGGACTTTTTCGGGGGCTGCTGAGACAGAGGAGGACGTTGTTGCTAAAATGCTTGACAGCTCTATGCATCTGTGGGCTGTTCCAATATACTTCATGGAACAAACATCTAACAGTGCTCGATGATTGCTAATCTTATTGTCAGATTGAGCAATTCTTCTGTTTCATTTGGAATACATTCTTTTTTTATGGGTTCCAATATGCACAAACGAGTTCAGTCATTAAGCATCACTTGTCTACAATGGGTCTCCATCACTAACGATGGCAAGGTATACCCGATACTTAACCACATGCTTGACAAAGAACCGAACCCTCTGTTTTTTTCAATTGGTTGGTGAAGGATGAAGATATCATACCATTTTATTTGTCTTATGACGCAAGCTATTCATACTTCATTACCAGTCGATACTGGTCCTACATTATGCGTTGCATAAATTTTATTCAGAAAAATACTTTCCTTGCCATCCATTCTTTTCTGGAAGGGGTTGCACTTAGATGTAACTAATCTTATTTTGTTTTAGCAGATACGCAGTGTTTTGAATCTCATGCGTAGAGGAGAAGGTTTGCGATTTGAGGTTAGTTTTTATAGTTGCAAATAAATGTTTGATTATGCTCTTACCCCCTTCTAAAAAGTTCTGAAAGATTTAGTAAAACCATTTTTCTAAATTAAATGGATTTTTCTTCCTGGGTGCTAGGATTTTATGATCCTGGATCAGTCGATCTTTTTTGGGATGGCTGATATTCATGATCGACACAGAGACATGCGGCTTGACGTTGATAACATGTCTTATGAGGTGAGCAAGGACTGTTCAACATTTCACACTTCATATGGTAAAAAGTTTATTATCTTACGTAAAAATAAAAATAAAAAAAAATGTACTTACAGGAACTGCTGGCGCTGGAGGAGCGCATTGGAAATGTTTGCACTGGATTAAATGAAGAAACTATTTTGCGTCGTTTGAAGCAGCAGAAGTATGTAGATGTTCGAACAGAAGGTGAAGTTGAGTCAGAGCCGTGCTGTATATGTCAGGTACAATTCTTTCTTCTCGAATATACTTGTGATCGAATTGTTTTAGAAAAATTCAACGTGTTCAACTGCTGTCATTTTATGCAGGAAGAGTACAAGGAGGAAGAAGATCTAGGGACACTGGAGTGCGGGCATGGTTTTCACAAGGAGTGTATTAAGAAATGGCTCATGCAAAAGAATCTATGCCCCATTTGTAAAACTACGGGACTCTCTACATGAGACGTGGCCAGCAACTCTGGTCTCGACTTTGGGGCAGAAGATGTCGTATTTATTTTGTTGAATTTATTTAAACATCTTTGTGAGGTACAGACTGATTCAGAAAGTGAAACTCCTTTTTAACTTTAAATTTAGTTAAGAATTATATTGATTAATGAAAATTCAAATAATTTTTTTTATTTTAAGTATTGTTATTGAATCTTCCTACATTATGTTTGAATGTATGCTCGATATATTTCTGCTGTAATGTTCTTGTTGAATTGAATGATGAGAGAGCTAGACGTGCATCCATAAACGGCTCGAGGAATGTTGGTGAATGTGGATAGGCCATTTAGGCTCGTAGTTCTTGTTCGGTTCGGGCTCACATTTAAGACATTCGATTACCAAGTTAGGTTTTAAGTATAAAGGTTGGTTGTCAAGACCTATTTGGCTGGCTCGACCAAAGTTCGACAGTTCAAGATAGGTTGTCTCGTGTGTAAGTCTGTCTGGATAGGTATATTTGTTTATTTCTGAAAAAGAAATTAGAAGAGATTCGTGTTGCTTGACATGTATTATATGAGTTAGCCTTGAAATGACCAACTTTCTATAAACAAACGGCTGCATTCCAAATGAGGGTCGGACTCCTCTTTCGTACCTAGACTAAGTGTCAAAATGTGTCAGATTGTCCAAGTTAAAGATGTATACGATTCAATTATACCAGACTCTGTTATGGAGAGTAATGACATTCTTAATTATTCTAGAACTATCCTTTTTGTATTCCAACTTTCATGAAATTTATAATTTTTATCGACTTTTCAATCAGATTTTGTCATTATTTATCAAAATTTATTAAAGAAATATGATTTTTAACTAATCAGCCCAGTGTAACTAAAAGTCAAAAAGACAGGTGTAAAGAATGACTCTGACATGGGGAATGGTGTATTATCCAATGGGATAAGGTGGAGGAAGAGTTCTTTTGACTTTGACTTTATGTTGCAGCGCATCAAATTGTAGTTTGTTTGATTATAAGGTGAAAAATGAGTGGAATGAAAATAATTTAAAGGGAAAAAATTTTCTTAGAAATTGTTTATTTGGAATTGTAATTAATTATGTTTGATTAGTATAATTTTCTATGAAAAATATTGAAAGTTTGGAGTCCGTTGGTTTCGTTTTTTATGAAAATTGTCCATTAAAGTGATAATATTTTTTACTAATAGGTCTAAAATTTATTCCAATTGTCAAAAATAAAAAATAAAAAAATTGAAAAAAAAAATCATACAGAATAGGCGAATACCATTCGTTTAGGCTATGTCTGGCAACGATTAAAAGCAGGTAAATAATTGTTTTTCAAACCGTTGAACAAAGCACGGTCCAAAAATTCAGATTTGCTGCTGAATTCTGTCTTTATGTGTCAGACTTTAACGGGCTAAAAATCAATTTCTTGGAATGGAATTCGTGCCCAAACAAGTCATTAACTTTGTTTTGCATGAAAATTGTCAATAAAAGTGAAAATCTTTTTTACCATTGCGTCTAGAATTTCTTCCAATTGCAAAATAAAAAAAATAATAAAAAAAACTGAAAAATATTTTCCCACCAAAACATTAAGAATTTATTTTCCTCAAAAAGGTGGAAAATTTACAAAGTTGGAAAATATTTTCCGCAGAAAATTTCGCCAATCAAACACTACAAAAGTTGGAAAATGAAAAATATTTTCCATTTTCTATGGAAAATCCGACTTATCAAACATAGCCTAATAGAAATAGTTTTGATCCTTTCACTAGCCCCTGAAGAACTAGTCTATGTAATTATATTGGAGTTACAATCTCAATTTAGGCAACGCTAAATGATATATTAAATAAAAAAATAAATTAAATGATTTATTTAATTGTACATCATTTAATGTTACATTAACGTTACCTAAATTGGAATTGTAACCTTAGTTAGACTAAATAGTATTATTTTAAAAACTAATATAAGGGCTCTATCGATGCGAAATCAAGTTATAAGTTTTGATGAATGCGAGAAGCATTATTTAGGGTGTGTTTGAGTCACATTATTTTGGAAGAATGTATTTTTGAATAGTAGATTGATAGAGAATGTGTGGTTGTAAAAGATGAAAAGTTATTGACGTGATGAAAAATATTATTTTATTGAAGAATGTGTGGTTGAAAATAAATAGAAGAATGAAAATGAAAAATTTAATATGTACAAAACATAGGCTTAATGTCCATTAACGAAAAAAACTCAAATGAAAAAAATCTTAATCGTTAAACTTTTTTACAAATAAGCCAAATGTTTAGACGCTTATTAGAAAAATTGAGAGGGTGTGTGGTAGAGATTAAAATCAGATTAAAATTGAAAATATAGTCGTTATTGTTGACTTTTATTAGACTGGTGGGGCCCAATAACGGCCATATTTTCAATTTTAATTGGATTTTAAGCTGTACCAAACGGGGCCTGAAATTAATGTGATTATTAATGATTAAAAACTCTTGACCGGAATATTCACAAAGTTGAAGGACTTGTTTGTTAATACAGAAACAATACTATAATTAAGGCGGGAGACTAACAAATTAAACGTTATTATCAAGTGTTAAATACCCATATGTCCCTCAACTTTTACTCATGTCGCTAAAATGTCCCTGTACGTTAAATTGTTTCTAATTCGCTACTAACTTTCAAATTTGAGTCCATTTCCATCCATATGACTTACTTTGAGTATGGAAAAACTTCTGCTTTTGCTTTTACTTCTGAGTTTATTAAAAAAGTTATATTAAATCGACATTTTATAAAAGTTTTTCTAATCAGATAAAATATTTTTTTTTTAAAAAAAGCTTTACCAAATAGAACCTTAAATTTCCACGGCACGAATCCATATGCTGATGGGACAAAAAATTATTAGTTGTTGAATATCCTTTTTTAACGACACGATCATCCATTTTTTTTTTTGGTTGCAAGCATCTAGGCGTCTACCCTCCAATTGCCACATTAGCATATGGGTTAGTGGGTTGATGGATGTGAATCAGATTTTGAAGTTCAAGCCTTCGGCTCTGTACTGATAAGGCTGGCCGGAATTCGAGAACGGTCCATACACCCTAATGCATAGTTATAAAAACCGACCCGGCCCGGTCGGTCGGCCCGAACCCTTGACCGGGCTGGGCAAATTAATTTTATAGAAATGCATTTGACTCAGTCAAAATTGGACTTTGACCGAGTTAACGGGTGATTTACCTGACCCGATTGACCGGTTTGATTGTGTTTTGAAATCCTTTTACAAAATTT